>APFE030556428.1:57454-95345 GCA_000404065.3 Pinus taeda | reverse complement strand
ACCCCATAAAGTGGGGTTACGGGTACCCCTCAAACCCCCTGTTAACTATGTGGAAAGAATATAACACAACCCAACACCATAGGCCTTTGGCTATTAACAAAAATAAAAAATAAAGATTACATTAAAAAAAGGGTTCAAACAATACATAAAAAGGGGTTAAGCAAAAAGAGTTCAAAGATTTAAAAAAAATAAAATAAAATCAGAAAGTTAAAAATATATTGATAGCAAATATATATATAAAATTCAAAAAAAAGAAAAAGAAAAAAAAAAAACTTACCTGATGAGCACATGAATCATCGTTAGGCTGTCTGCTATAAACAACGGGTGACACGCAAACCGACCTTGACTTCTGCAGTCGTTAGCATCCCAAACGACAGGGCAGACGCCGTGACGACCTTCTCCTCCATCGTCGCAAGAACACATTCCATCAATCATTGTCCGACTTTACTCACATCACCGCCTCCGCCATTATCATCCTCTGACTGCACTACTTTACGTCATCACCCTTTTCGTTGTAACAAGTTCACCATATCCCACAACTTGGTATCAAAGCGTTGATCTTCCTGCTTTCAACGTTGTTCGTTCTGTTGTCCCACCGTTGCGAGAACACATTCCATCGATTATTGTCCAACTTTACTCACATCACCGCCTCCGC
Organism: Pinus taeda; assembly: GCA_000404065.3. Lineage (NCBI taxonomy): Eukaryota > Viridiplantae > Streptophyta > Pinopsida > Pinales > Pinaceae > Pinus > Pinus taeda. The sequence goes on along the minus strand of APFE030556428.1, from coordinate 94,690 downwards.
CCTTGGTGTCGTTTGATTGCATTGCTTTATGTCATCACCCTTTTCGTTGTAACAAATTCACCATATCCCACATCTTGTTATCAAAGCGTCAATCTTCCTGCTTTCAATGTTGTTCATTCTGCTATCCTTGTGCATGCTCTTCACACTCATGTATTCCATGCACTGAGCTGCTCCATTCACTTTATCCCATCACCACTTTTTCCTTGTTTGATGTCCCTATTCTCACAACATTGATGTCCCTATTCTCACAACATTGATGTCCCTATCCCACATTGTGCCAACAATACATTGTGGTTTGAATCCCCCGACCACTGTCGTTCATCCCTTCTGCCACGTCCTCCTGTCCGCCCTCTGCTCTTGCCTAACGAACACTTTATGCTGCACTCCAACCTTCCATGATAGCCATCAACAATACTCTACAGTTTTTGGACAAGTGGACTATTCCTCACTACCGCCTCATTTTCATCCTCCCTTGCCCTGTTTGCACTGTCACCGTTTTCCCTTTCCGACTGTGGCCACTCGATCATTGCTGCTGATCAACTGCTTCCATGACCCTCTATTATGATCGACCAATTCGTCTACAGAGGTTAATCACCTCGAATTATTGAAACTGGTCAAAGGTGACACATGGTAGTCGTTGTCAGCCATACTGATTGTTGACCAAAGTATTACGGTAGATAAAAACTGCCAATACAACACACCTTTTTATACACGTTAAAAATTAAAACAGGGTACATATAAACATATAACTTAATTAAATTTTATTAATTAACTTATATAAATTGATTAAATTAATTAATTTATATAATCTGATTAATTCATTCATTATATATATATATATATTATATATATATATATATATATATATATATATATATATATATATATATATATATAAAGTGACTTGAAAATAAGTAAAATAAGTAAAATAATAATATTTTATTATAGAGATTAAGAAGGGGTTATCTTCAAGAACCCTAATTTCATCTCGAAAAAGGCAAATGGAGTCTAATTCAAAAGGAAAGGAAGGAAAATTTTCCTATAAAAGTATTTGATTTGCAGATTGTAGATTAATTACATTAAAATGGAATACCCAAGGGAATGAGATTAATATCACTATCAACACAAGTAGCGAGGAAAATTACATCAACGTTAATATGACAAATCAACTATTAATTCCAGAGTCAAACATAGGAGAAAGAACATATATTTTTGGCAAAAAAGAATATGAAATTAATGATTTACAAGTGACGATTGATCATTATGAGTACATATCTCAATTTTGTGTTGTAACTATGCTTGACAAAGAGGTTGACATAATTCTTAGTTGACCTTGGTTCAAAGAATTAGGTATGTTCATTTTAAACACAGGAAAAAAATATTAAATAAAAATAAAATAAAAATTCTGGATGCTCCCTTACAAGAGGAAGATGGTCACGTTCCAAGACATGATAATGAAGTCAGAATTAATAATGCCTTCATCAAAAGATCTTAAGGATATTTCGAAACCAATGTCAATATTAAGGAAACAGAGAGAACTTGAAGAAGTCATATCCAACAAAAATAAATAAAATTCATGTTTGAAGGAGCATAATCAAAAAATACTTACACAAGTGAGAAAATGTAAAGCTAAGAAACACAAGTTAGAACAAGAAAAAGAAAATTCTAATAAGAAATCCAACGAAAGCCTATTAGGAAAAGAAAAGGAAAGTTTAGGCTTAAAAAACCTTAACCAAAGGTTTTAGAACAAATTAATTATTTAAAGGATGAGAAGCTTCAATACCAAAATAAAATTGACATAGGAAATGATGAACTTTTACGTCTCATAAGCCATAAACAAAGTCTACTCACTCAAATTAAGAAACTTAAGGATGATAAAAAATAATTGAAAAACAAATTACAAGAACTTATCACGAAAGAAGTGTCAAAGTCATCAGTCCAAGATGAAGAAAGAGGGACGAATACCAACTCAGTCAATATCACAACTCAAGAAGATGAGAAATCAATACAAGTTAAAATATATTCAGATGTTGCAGTTCAAATAAAGGAAATTCCAAGTGAATATTTTGTGACCAACTCAGCGACATCAAAACTTGAAGTAAATCAAAATCATGCCACAAACATGATAAGGGAAACCAAAAGAACTCTTTATCTACATCCGAATCACTGAACATAAATTTCAATCAATCTACAAATCTGTATCACTTAGAACATAAACAACAAACTTATGTTCCAAAGAATACTGAAGTGCACCCGACTCAGTCTAGTGATAACCGTTCATTGCAAGTTTCTAGTGATCAAAAGATTTCAAAAAGATTAATTTAGGATGGTCAGATCCTTCCTCCATGCAACAATTTTATATATCACTCCAAAGATCATATCAATTTGTATCAACAAAGATGACTGTTCCAAGACGAGAAGACACTCGTTGTAGAAAAAGAGATTGAGCCTTTTCATCAACAAGCTTTGAGGACAATGCTTTTTGAAGGGGAAGACAATGTTATGAATATAATTTATGTAAAATTAATAAAAATATATAATAAATAATAATCACAATAATATGTAGTTAAATAATAATTAAGTTAAACAAAGAGGCATGTCTCTACAAACATCTATGTTCGTGATAGGGCCCTCATCCCCAATTGTATCATCATTCTTACTCATACATTTTAATATATATTCTTGTATCTCAATGGAGATCTACATATTCCAAGTCTTCTGGAGTATTTAACTTGAAGAAAAAACTTTGTTCGTTACATTTGTTAGGCTTCTCCAATGGGGAAATTGCTCCCTCAATTGCCAATCTTCAACAGGTACGCTCAAAACCTAGCCATGGCGGGTATCACTTTGTCTGAAAGTGATGACATCCTCTTCTGGGCGAAACACTATTGGTTCCATAAAATATGGAAGTGGAACATCCCTCTCAATCTGGTTTGTTTTGGCTGGTTGGCATGGAAAAATGGAATATTAACATGGGACAATCTATGCAAGAGAGGATTCCTTGGGTTGGGGAGGTGTGCGATGTGCAAAAAAGATTTGAAAGACGCGAGTCACCTCTTTCTTAACTGTCCATTCATGATATCCATTTGGAATGGAGTTTTAAATATCTTAAAAATTTATGCCCAATGGAATTCCAATTCAATGTAAGACTGCTTAGGTGATTGGATCTCGATTTACAAGGTATATCACTCTCTCCCCTTTCACATCTTTTGGGGCATTTGTAGAAGTAGAAACACACACATCTTTAAGGATTCTACTGTGGGCATCAATCATACTTATGTGAAGGTTGCTGCTTACTTCTCTGAGAAAAAGGCTTCTCAAAGAGTATTAAAAAAGGTGGATGTTTGAAAAAGATTCCCAATTGGTTTCTTCAATGCGGTGACTCTCAATAATGTCTGTGGATGTGGGGCGTTCGTAGTTACTGAATTATGATCATATTTCCATTTCAGTTTGTATTATGGGGAGGGTACCGATACCCATGTAGAGGTCATATAGCATTATGGATGTTATTGTTCTATGCCTAATGGTTATCAGTTGAGTCTATTGATATCTTTGGAGATTCCAAGGTGGTAATTGATTGGATGTAGAAATAATCTTCTATGGAACCACACATGCACATAAATTGGATGAAGTACATTAATATGTTGATTGGTAATTTTCAAAGACTGACCTTTTCTCACATTTACATGGAGCAAAATAATGTTGTAGATGCATTATCTAAGGATGACTGCAGTAAAAGGATGACTGCAGTAAAAGTACATGATAAATCTATTTGCATTATCTAAGGATGGCTGCAATAAAAGTACATGATAAATCTATTTCTATGAGTTTTCCAATGACTGTTTGCATAGATTAGGGAATATTGATATCTTATAGTTTTCCTTATGTGCATGATTCATTCGTATTTTCATGTGAACAAACTTCGCGATCTTGTTGATTAGGTGACTCAATATTTTCTATATATTAGGTTTTTACTATGACGTATTTGTTTTCTTGTATGTGAGACTAGATATATATAGGCACATTTTCTAGATGGTGCATTCATGGGTCTTAAACATTAGAAGATTTTAAATCAGTTTTGAACATAGATGTAATCAACTTCTAGCATATTAGAGGAATATAATACACGAAGCATATTTATGCTAATATGCTAATGTAAACATCTTTCTATTAAGAGAAAGCATGTTTTTTTTTCCTTATTAAAACAAAATAACAACTTGTCTTAATATACCTCAATTCCTGTCCCACAAATAGCAATGAGCTAAAGAATTTTGTTATGGAGAAGTTTCGTAAATGGGCATGGGGAAAAGAGTTGGGTAGAAAGAAGTACTACATTGAGGAATTCAACCCTACATGTGGTCTCCAACAAAAAGAGTACATTGGAGCTAGCATTCCGTGGAGTGCAAAGGTTCTTATTGCTCAATTAAGAACCAACTTGCGTCAACTTCGGTGTGAAACAAGACGGTGGGAAAGGCCTAAAGAATCTTGGGAGAGTTGGTGTGTACATTTTGCACGTCTGGGGCAGTGGAATTAGAAAAACATTTCATTATGGAATGTGATGCGTTCAAAGACATTAGAGAAAGTTATGTGAATATGTTAGCATCGGTTTCTTGGCATTGTTTTTTCAACAAGGAGATTGTTAGAAGGTTGGGCCAACTCATCATCAATTTGAATAAGAAAACAATTGAATTACAAAAGGCGAAAAACAAAATTTGGTGGTCCCATGAATTATATCTAGTCCCGTTAAAATATCATTTCATTTCATTTCATTTTTTGTATTTTATTATAAAAACAATAAATTATATATAGTCTCATTAAAATATCATTTCATTTCATTTCCTCTTTTGTAATTTTTTTAATAAAAACAATGTTTTTGTTATGAAAATTATTTGAAAAATTTAAAATAAAAATGAATAACATTTAATTTGATTATAATCTTCCCAATAATATAATATAATATAATAGTGAGATAAAATGTATTAGAAACGCGAAAAGTAAGCCGCGGTGAAGGAGGGAGGTCAACAGCAAGGCGGAGGAGATGGTTCTGTGGGTGTTTGGTTACGGTTCCATAATATGGAAGGCGGGTTTCGACTACGACGAACGACGAGTTGGTTTCATCAAAGGCTACCGTCGTCTTTTCCATCAAGGCAATGTGGATCTGATATCCATTTTTCCCCACCTTCCCTTCAATTCAGCTAAATTTTAGACTTCTTATAACCTGCAATTGAAATTTCAGGGAGCACAGACCATAGAGGAACCCCTGCCAATCCCGGCAGAACTGTTACACTCGAGCCTCACGATGGCCACACCTGTGTAAGTACGCTATTCCAATCCAGCCAATAAATTCATGAAGTAAATACTTGTTATGACTGTCTAAGATAGGAGCTGGCCATTTTCTTCATTGCTCTATCATAATAGATGATTTGAGAGGGAATGGATACTTCTTCCCCTTTTTTTTAACCTTCGGGAAAAATCTTTAATTTCATTAATTCTTTGACAAAGTTACAAAATTACATACATTCTTTTACTTGTTTTCTCAAGCATTTCTAGCTAACAGCCCTCATCACCTGGAACATTCCAAAACTTAGAAAAAAAATATCCTAGTTTGATAGCAAGAGGAAAAACTCCAAGAGAACTTGACTATTCAAAATAACAATTACTACTGAACTTGATCGAGATGGTTGGACTTTACGGATAAAAATCGTTTGGTTCTATGGGTTAATGGCAAATCATATGATTTGTTTTAAACTAATTGAATGACACAAAGCGTGCGTGTATATTTGGTTTGATAATATTTTTATGTTTGACATCTCATCCTGCTCATAGTGCTTATGGTTAAATCAGTGCTTTATTCAATTTCACAGGTAAAGAATAGTGAGTATTTCAGTCCCACGTCCCCATGTTCGCAAGGGTAAAGTAAAAGAGGATGAGAAAGTGTTAAGATCTTTTAGTTTGGGGAAAGTGCCTATCTCTTCTTTCAAGCCGTCTCTAATTCTCAGACGGATAGGTATCTTTCTAGCATTGCTTGCCTAAAGCAGAGATCTATGTTTGTCCAAAAGAATATCCTGATCTTGTCACCTCAAGGTGAAGGAGAGTCATTAATGTAAAAGGTTCTTATTATAACTAACATCTAATGTGTTCTATCCATCAAAGAAATCCTGTGCGATTAGAAGGATAGAAGAAGAAGAGTATTAATGTGGAACAAAATCCTAACTAAGAAATATGCCACTGTAGAGATAGCAGAACATCATATAAATAACAACCACAAGTAATGCTGTGACACGTAAACTACTGGAGTTTGAATTGGAATGAATTAAGAAACCAATGCAATTTGTGATCCAGATGAAATAATTTTTGATATGGCACAAAACAGCGATGCAGAAATCATTCGCACACAAAGAAAAACCTAATAGCAAGTAACAAAGAAGATTGCTTCAACATGCACACTCTATATTTTAAATTTTCAACGCATGGTAAGCAGTGCTACACTCTATATTTTAAAATTAGTGATCCAGATGAAATAATTTTTGATATGGCACAAAACAGCGATGCAGAAATCATTCGCACACAAAGAAAAACCTAATAGCAAGTAACAAAGAAGATTGCTTCAACATGCACACTCTATATTTTAAATTTTCAACATGGTAAGCAGTGCTAAACTCTATATTTTAAAATTAGTGTTCCACGCTTCTGGGACTAGGGGCGCCTGTGGAAATGTTTCCCCACGTCTCTCTTTTGGGAAACTAGAGGAAATGCACAGGAAACCTTCCCCAATGTGGGGGACATGTTTCCCCCAAAAGGGGTGGGCGCCCAACCCAAAAGGGGGACATTATGATATTCTCACTTAGCAATATTTCTAAGGGAAATATCAATCTTGCCCAATTTTGTCTTATTTCATGTTTCCACTTAGAAGATGTGGGTTTAGAGGTCCCACATGAATTTTGGGATTAAGTGGGGGCCCAAACATTAGGAAGGAAGAGAAATATTGCGGCTCTAGTGGAGCGTGGGGGCCACCCTATGGAGAATTACAGCCCGCATGTGGAAGACACTTTCATTGGAGCGAAGTTGGTGGGGAAGTCGAGTTGGGCCCACATGGGCATCTTGGAGGCTCTTTGATAAATAGAGCAAGAGGCACTCATTTTGGTCATTCATTCATCTTTCAGAAATTGTGTCTTTGACATAGCACGCTTGAGCTGAAGCCAATTCTGCAGTGCTGTTTAGCACACGAGTGTCTCTGAGTGGAGATCTCAACCCTTGCTTCGGTGGACTTTGAGTGTCATCCCAAGGAGGGAGTCCTACCTATACCAGTTCGTACTAGCAGCAGGGAGTGCGAGTTTGTGGAGAGGATTGGCAACAACAGTATAGGGACTGCGCAACTCTTGGGGGAGGCATGCTTGGAGGTTGTGGAGTGAAGGGAGTTAGGGGCTGAAACTTGAGGTGGAGTCCAGAGAAGTGTTGTGGGGGCTTCTCCAACATTTTGGCAGAGCAACAAATTCAACATTTGCTTCAGGTTACATCTTTTGCTTGTGGAGTGTGAAAATGCCTAAACCCGGAATCCCTACTGCAGCAAACGATGTTACTTCTACTTGTTAGTCCATACAAGTTATTTACTGTGTTCTATAGTAAATATTGAAGTAAATACAATTGCAACATTCACTATTTAAAAAAATATGCCGAAACAAGAAACTGAACAGGAACAAGATACAACACATCTACACAGTTGTTTTTGGACAAATGTCCCCAGAAAAACCCAGTGCGGGAAAACTAGTGCAACATCTCTGAGGGTTTTATTATTATGTAGTAGTAATTTCTGAATACAACTTCTGGATGCCTTCCCAGCAATCCAGTTACAGAAATATCACTCACAAAGAAGTTTGTGAGATTACCTCACACTATCACTAGAAGTCCTGGCTGATCCAGCCCCTGGCCGCCTCTGCGCTTCCTCTGCGCAGTGTCTGCGTCAGCCCAACGTCACACTATCTAGAACCTACGTCACTCTTCTTGGCTGATTGATTTGCCTCTGAGATTCAGACTTTTTCTCTCTCGGTCACACATCTCGGCTTCCAGCGACAAAAATCGAATCCTTCAACAAATTTCAGACTCTCTGAAGGCTTCTGCGCTGCCTCTGCGTCAGCCTATGCTGCCTTTGCATCAGCCTACATTGCCTTTGTGTGGCCCTGTGTTAGCCTCTTCTGACCCAGCGCCGCTTCCCCCGGATCTCTTTCTGCCTCCTCTGCTGAGTATTCCCGGATCAGGAGAAATCTCCAACAGGAACTATCCCTTCCCCTCACTGCAAAAGCTCACTTTGAATTTCTCACCAGCAGCTGCTCTGCTTCAGAAATTCGATCTTTTGAACTCTCTTTGTGTGTTCTCCAAGTGCCCCTCAAGCCTCTTCTTATATCTTTCTATTGGACAACCAACAACCCAAATTAACTTCTAATCAATGGCTTAGATCATTTTGGCTTTGACCTCGTCTTCTTCTAGAAGTTTCACCCACAGTTAGATTAATACCCATTAATTATTTTAATTTCCTAAGTTTAGACTTAGGGTCCCATTAAAAATAATTAATTATTTTAGTAAAAATGTCTCTGGGTGGAATTTCCCAAAATGATTTATGGGTATTGGGGAATGCATGTGTCTAAGCCTCCCTGCAAAATTTGAGACTTAGAGCACATTTGATGCTACCAGAAATCAACACTCCCCCTTAGCGAGGAATGTGCTCTAACAATGCAACTTACTGAAGCGTCACTCTGTTCTATAACATCTCCTTCTGCACTGCTGATGTCTGACATGATGTCCACCAACTACTGCGCAAATGCTGCATCTGTACTGCGGCTGACCCTGCCATTGTCAACACTGCATTCGTATTGCAACTCCCTCTCAATTCTGATGCGTGCTGCTGCTGGCACTGCCATTGCCAACTGCATCTGCATTGCAACCTTCTCCAACTGCTGCTGCTACTGCATCAACAACGAAAAAGTATCCCAAATTATTGAACTGGTGTTTAGTATGATGTATCTTGTTGCTGGAGTCTGACTACTGCTAGTCTCTACGATGACCCTCTGAAGCCTCTGCGCAGCTGCTGACCTCTGCTCTGTGGCAACTGCACTGTTGCCAACTCTAGCTCTGCACTGCTCAGTCTTTGGCGCTACTAGCTTCTGCAATTGTCACTCCGACACTTCTCTGCACCAATTGACACTAGTCCATCTTGCTACTTTTGATCTGGACTCCTGTAGCAAGGAATTGATCCAAGAGGTGGGCTCCTCAAGGATCCTGCCCGTCTGTAGCTCTTTCGAACTACAGTTCTAAATCAACCCACCTCCCTCCTGGAGGTATCTTAGCTGTCATGGCAAACTCATCCTCCTCGATCTTCGCAGCGGCAACCTTCAGATCATGCTTCTCATCTTTGTCCTTCCTGAGAGGACACTGTGTTGCGTAGTCACTGAATTCACCACACCTGAAGCATTTGATCTTCGAAACATCTTTCTTCTTCTTCCGTTGCTCCTGTTGCCCCTTGGATGCGAGGGCTGCATTCTCATCCTCCCGGGCTTCGACCCACTGTTGCTGCTTCCATCAAGTTTACACTTGACCAAGTCTCTCCTCAGCTCCTCTTGCCTAAGAGCTGCCCACATCTCATCCTAGTCTAGCAAAGTCGCCCTGCTCAGGATGCTCTGGACAAAGACTTGCCACTCGTTAGACACGGAATTTAGGGCTAGTCTTACCATTTCGGAACCTTGAGGTGTTGACCCCACAATTGCCAATTCATCTTGGGTCTCCTAAAGCTTTGCAAGGAACGGATCAATGCATTCCTCCTTCTACATCTTTCGCTGCTCGAAAGATCCTTGATACAGCATCGACAATGCATCCCACATCTCCTTGGTAGTGTTTCCGCTAGCGATGTGACAGACTATATGATCCTTCACTCCGTCAAGGATCATTCTTTTTGTCTTCGCCATTTCTCCCTTGTACTTCTTGAGCTGATATAGATATGTGGGCTTAGCTACCACATTATCGACGTAGACTTTGAGAAAATGCTCATTTAGAAGGCATGACATGCTTGCCTTCCAGATCACCTAGTTGGATGTCCCATCCAACCTATCCTGATCTCTCAGTCCACTGGCTGCCATTTCTGCCAGTCGAATAGCCTCCTCTCTCCTCTGTGCAACACTAAACTGGCCTACGCACTCCCTTCTAGAGCTTGTAGATCTGCCACTCTCCGTAGCCGCTCAACGAGTGAGAATTCAGACTCCTTGGCTGGAAGTCCTTTCAGGAAGAATTCACTCAACCATGTCTCTCTCTTCCCTTCTGACATCTTTCTACCTAGCAACTGCTTGCAAAAAATTGCGCCCCACCAGAAACCCCTCTTCCCTAAAGCTTTTGCTGCGCGGCTCCCTTTGCCGTTGACAGATTTCGAACTGGACATCTTACCTCTTTGTCGACTCACTCAGAGAGAGATTTACTACGGAAATCTAGCCCTCCTGGCTTGAACTGCACAAATCCTCCGGGGATTCAAATTGCTGCCTTTGCAGGAATTTCGAATTCCCTTCTTCTTTCAGCGCTGGGTCTTCCGGCTCTATTCTTCTTGCTTCACCTGTAGCTCTGATACTATGCGAAAATTCCTAAACTTGGATTCCCTACTGCAACAAACTGATGTTACTTCTCCTACTTGTTAATCCATACAAGTTATTTACTGTGTTCTACGTCAAATATTGAAGTAAATACAATTGCGACATTCACTATTTAAAATAATATGCTGAAATAAGAAACTGAACAGGAAAAAGATACAACACATCTATAGTGTTATTTTTGGACAAATTCCCAAAAAATACCCAATGCGGGAAAAACGGTGCAACAACTTTGAGGGTTTTATTATTAAGTAGTAGTAATTTCTGAATACAAATTCTGGATGCCTTCCTAGCAATCCAGTTATAGAGAATATCACTGACAGAGAAATTTGTGAGATTACCTCACACTATCACTGGAAGTCCTGGCTGATCCAGCCCTTGAATGAACAACCCCTGGCTGCCTTTGCGCTGCGTCTGCGTCAGCCTAACGTCACACTGTCTAGGACCTACGTCACTCTTCTCTCTTCTTGGTAGATTGATTTGCCTCTGAGATTCAAACTTTTGATTTCCCGGTCTCACACCCCGGCTTCCATCTACAGAAATCGAACCCTCTGGCAAATTTCAGATTCCCTCAAGGCTTCTGCGCTCCCTCTGTGTCAGTCTACGCTGCCTCTACATGGCCCTGCGTCAGCCTTTTCTGGCTCAGCGTTGCCTCTCCGGGATCTCTCTCTGCTTCCTTTGCTGAGTATTCTCGGATCAGGAGAAATATCCAACTGGAACTATCCTTGCCCCTCACTGCAAAAGCTCACTTTGAATTTCTCACTGGCAGCTACTCTGCTTCAGAAATTCAATCTTTTGAACTGTGTGTGTGTGTTCTCCAAGTGCCCCTCAAGCCTCTTCTTATATCTTTCTGTTGGACAACCAACGACTTAGATTAAATTCTAATCAATGGCTTAGGTCATTTTGTCTTGATCCTCGTCTTCTTCTAGAAGTTTCACCCACAGTTAGATTAATACCCATTAATTATTTTAATTTCCTACGTTTAGACTTAGGGTCCAATTAAAAATAATTAATTATTTTAATAAAACTGTCTCTGGGTGGAATTTCCTAAAACGATTTTTGGGTATTGGAGAATGCATGTGTCTAAGCCTCCCTGCAAATTTTTAGACTTAGAGCACGTCCGATGCTACCAGAAATCAACATGGAGGAGGGCATTTGGGGGTCAATTTTGGAGTATCAAAACTATAGGACAAACCCTTCCTAGGTTTTTCTGGGTTTATTGAAGTGAGGTCAAGATTAATTTTGCAGAATATTTTGGGCAGATTTGAGGGGTCAAACAGGGACCCCACCTCAGCTAGCAGCTAGAGGAGCTAGGGGAAAATTGGGCTGAAATTCCAAGGTCAATATTTGGCTAATTTCTTCGTGGGTTTTTGTGGGTTATTGGTGGAGACCCTGTGGTTAATTTGACAGAAATTTCTGAGTATCCGAGGAGGCCCTAGCAGCAGTTCTTTGTAGCCATAAACATATTTTCTGTGTAGTTTCAGGGCAGAGCGAGGAGAGAGTAACACCAGATTTGAGAGGGATTTCTTATTGTTCATTTGGGCTTAGCTAGCTTTGCTTGAGAAAGCCTAGGTGCACTCTTTCTAGCACCACATTGTACCCTCTTATTTATTAATAGAATGGCTCATATCAACGCAGTTCATGGAGATTTCTGGTTGTTTAATGTGCTGTAGATTTTGTATGTGTTTCTGCTACGTTTGCTTTGTTTAACATTGTATATTTCTATTAGGAATATTACAGTGGTATCAGAGCATGATTTTGGCCAGTTGTGGATCTAAATCACACAAATGCTCAAGTGCTATTGTGGACCAGAATTCTAGAGGCTAAAACACTTGTGACACATTATTCTCCAGATTGAAGCTTATGCCCAAAAATGTCTCATCAAGAGAAATTTGGAAATGTTACTAGGAGCATCGAGAGACTGGCGGGGCTTCTTGAAGAGTGGTTGTCAACAAGGGAAGCAAGAAGAAACAATAGTTGCTGACCTGCAGATGAAGGAAATAAGAGGAGCATGATTATTGAATGAAACGAAGATGGGAGGCGGAGGTAGTGATGAGATGAGAAAGAACATACCCCTGGAGGAGGGAGTTCATCTATATACGTTCCAGCCGGTTGAGCATGAGGCTAATCGCACTCAGGAGGAGCACGAGGATACACCTAGTGTGAGCAAGAGTCACCCCTGTTGGAGTTTCCTTTGGTAGCCCCGATAGATAGATTGGAGGAGGCAGTTGCACACACATCCATTGATGAGGCATCCTGGTCTATGATAGAGCTTCAGAACGACAACCACCCACAACTGATTGATGATCATGTCTTTCATGTTGGGTTGTCTATGGAGGAGCAGTTGGAGGCTCATGTCGATCCCATGATGGAGGAGAATGTGCAACCATCCTTTGGGCTAGCCATTGATGAGGGGCAACATAGAGACCACACGTTGGGATTCCAGCATAGTTCGCTTTCAGAGGTGTATTGACAAGATCTACAAAGTTATCAGCCCACCCCGACGCATTGGATTGAGGGAGACAGAGCTGTCTAGACATACGAGAGGGGATGACCAGGTTAGTAGCACTATTGGGTCACCTTTGCCCATTAGAGAGAGGGAGATGGAGCTACCTAGTTAGATCTCATGTGTTGACTTGGATAGCGGGATGAGACGATCAGAGTTGCACAAGGTGCAGCATCTGCATGTCTGGCTTGTTCTATGTGCGGGAGTTCATGCATTTGATCCCTCTCTTGGGTTTGGATGGCGAGAGATTCTGAGTTGGTACCCGATGGAGTGGAATGGACTCATGGAGATGGCCATAATCTAGAGTAAAGCGCAGTGGGAGCTCTTAGACACCGAGAGCATTGAAGGCCTAAGTTGGCATTGGGATCCAGGTGGAGCTCCCTATTTGATATCAGACATGCAGGATGGATATGGCATTGATGAGGTAGTCGATTTAGTGACTGAGAACATACATTCCCTAGGGGCATTCCAGTCGGCGTTAGCGAATAGGTGGTTTGTGAGCAAGGTCCATGGATTGTATTGGCATGTTGCTTGTGCATGGGGTCGCAAGATGGTTAACATTCTCTGGCAGGAGCTAGTGGGAGGAGGTGGCATGGGTAGGCCACTGAACTGGGCATTTTATGGAGATGATGTTCTCCCATTGGGGTTATGGAAACACGAGTCATCGAGGATCGACACAACAGAGATATCCCCTCTAGCAGGTGTGGAGTTAGGCCGCTCAGGTCTACCAGGGCAGATGAGGTGTAGTTCACTTCGTGGCAGGTGTACTAGCAGTGTGGTGGTTGCATGGGCACATATGGGATTCCCTATGGTACATTGGGGCATGACATTGAGCGTTGGTATCTAGGGGTGCATGGAGCTGTGCCACAGAGTTTAGTGCTATGCAGAGGTGTGTAGGGGTACATACTTGTGTGCAGCTGAGCAAGATGATGCACAATAGGTTGTCAGAGTGTTGCTGCCAGAGCGATATCCTGACGAGGGCATCAGGCACACCATTGGGTTTGGCACACTCAGATTTGGAGAGCGAGTTGATCACAGGGCCGACCGTGAGCTTCCATTTATCACTCTCCAACATTGTACATTGACACAGGGGACTTGGATATCATCTCTTGGTGCTCTCATGACGAGCAACATGACCCACTAGGTTCATCTGAGGCAGTTGGATGGGACACAGTGTAGTGGGAGAGAGGCTTTCCAGTTGTGGCATATGGTTAGGATGCGAATTGGTGGATGCAAGCTCAGGGGTAGTCTGATCTCTTGCAGAGGTAGCACTTACACCACCCTTTGAGCCCACACTCAGGGTGATACATGATCCTCTTTTGGTGAGACATTCCGAGTTGTCTCTGGAGCATCTACAACAGTTGGTGGACCTTACTTACAGGTGTGTGTTTAGACTCCGGGCAGTATCGGGGAGCACTTTTAGGAGGCAAGATGACAAATTCCATTGTGTGGTATGGTCGATGCAGTGCTGTGTTGCACGCACCAGATTGGTTCGTGACATATGGAGTTCATATATCGATTGCACGTAGGGACCTAAGACGTGGTGCAGGTTGGTTCCATCAGCTGTCAGAACTATGCCGCAGTCATTCTGGCTGTGGGATTCAGGGGTTTGGTTGGTTGATTGGACACTCTGCTTCGTGGTGAGTGGGATCAGGATGGGGGACGACCCAACTCACCCTTGGTTTGACATGTGGGGGAGCGTTGAGGCCTTGATTGCATGGCAAGGTTGGTTTTCCTTGTTGTCACTATGGATCAGGGTGAGTGTTAAATGGGTAGGAGGTGACATCATGTAGGTGCTTGTTCCAGTTGCATTGGGACTCCATAGATGTTTTGCCATCAGGTCCCAGGAGAGGTGGATACAACTTGAGCATCAGGGGCAAACTGTCATGATCAGAGTTGCGCAACGACAACATAGTGGCACCCTTTTGAGACTAGTGTGGGATCCGAGCATCATAGGACTTGGTAGTACAACTACCCTTGGGGATGAGTTGATTTCTATAGGGGAAGATCATTCAAATCTTCCATTGGGCTTTGGTGACTCGCTGATGGCATGGGGGACTTCATTAGCATGGCAGGTGGGCCAATAGGATGATATCAGGAGAAGCTCATGTGAGCGAGATGATATCCGTGCAGGTATTGAGTGGTATCTTCGAGAGTATACTCCTGGAGTGCATGGGATGGCCTACGTGGTAGGACAATTTCATGAGGAGTTGGGCATAGTGGCACATCTCATGATCCCCTACTCATTGATGGTATACAGGGGACTTCTGGTACTTATACTAGATAGGATAATGAGTGGAGCGAGGGGAGCTTCAGGTGGGACAGGATGGCTTGGGATCTTGGTATGGAGGGATTCTTTCATGTCAGGATAGTGCCGAGGTCAGGGATGAACCAATGGTGTATTTGGGACCTTGGCACATTCTTGCAGTGACAACGGGGAGCAACAACTAGAGAGAGTGTTGTTCTGTAGTTGCTTGAGAACAAGCAATGTTTTGGCGGGGAGGACTGTGATATTCCCACTTAGCAATATTGCTAAGGAAAATATCAATCTTGCCCAATTTTGTCTTATTTCATGTTTGCACTTAGGAGATGTGGGTTCAAAGGTCCCACATCAAATTTGGGATTAAGTGGGGGCCTAAACAATAGTGGAGCGTGGGGGCCACCCCATGGACAATTACGACCCACATGTGGAAGACACTCTCATTGGAGCGAGTTGGTGGGGAAAGTCGAGCTGGGCCCACATGGGCATGCTGGAGGCTCTTTGATAAATAGAGCAAGAGGCACTCATTTTGGTCATTCATTCATCTATTCAAAAATTGTGTCTTTAACATAGCACGCTTGAGCTTAAGCCAAGTCTGTAGTGCTCTTTAGCACATGAGTGTCTTCGAGCGGAGACCTCAACCCTTGCTTCAGTGGACTTCAAGTGCCAACCCAAGGGGGGAGTCCTACCTATACTAGTTCGTAATTGATGAAGCGAAGGGACCAGAGCTAGGCCTAATATCCCAAGTGCCAACAACTCATGAATGGCTCGCTCAATCTAATCCCTGTAAGCTTTGGGATGTTTGTAGGGTGTGGTAATAACGGCATGTACCCTCGACTCTAGCTCAACGTGTGCTTAAATGCTCAGTTAGGTGGCTGCCGTGGTGGTATGTCCCCAAACACTGCCAGGTACCTATCCAGAATGGTTTGTATGCCAAGGTGTGGTGGCTTGGGCTAACCCCCAGCCTCAGAAATCCTCAACTCCACTGCCCACTCAATGTCACTGTGCCTCAGGGCAGCCTCCATCCTGTGTGCTGAGACTGTCTGTGGAGGATAAGAGTGCATGCCTCTAAGAACAACCAAGTTGCCATCCGACCCTGTAAACTCCATCTCCAACTTCCTCTAATCAGTAGTGACTTGACCAAGAGAATAGTGCCACTGCACACCCATCATTATATTGGTGTTCGGTACATCCACCACGAAGAAATGACCTGTCACTGAATAGTTCCCCATGGTCACTGTCAGAGCTGGAACATATCATGTACACAGCATGGTCCTGTCCCCCGGCACAAGGAATGAGAACTCCTCAAACTCCTACCCCTCAAACACCTCGGTTGTGATCCCTCTCCTCTGAACCATCTGTGCATTGATGAAGTTGTGGGTGGCCCCACTGTCCACCAAAACTGAGACATGTTGTCGCTACACTGTGCCCCTAATCCTTAATGTCAAAATCTTGGGTACCCCACGTAAGGGCGCAAGGACACCTCCTGTTGATGCAAAAGGGGCTCCCCTTGGTGGTGGTGGTAGTGGTGGTCCCCTCTCCACGTGTGCCACACTATCATCTCCACCTGCCTCCAACTCTACATCGTCCTCCTGGTCACTGTCAGAGAAGACCTCAATGTAGTGGGTCCTTCCCATCGTGCATCTATGGTCTTGTGCCCACGATTCATGACAAGTGGAGCATAGATTCCTCCTCTGAAGGTCTCTCTGGGTCTCCTCATCCAACTGTCCATGCCCCTGCAGTGGTGGAGCCCTAGTGTCTCTTCCCCTTTGTTGGAACCCCTGTCTGGGTGGTACCTGCGCTCTGGCCTTGGGTAGAGCATCCTGCCAGTCTTGTGCTCTCCCAACTGCGTCTTGCAAGGTGGTGGGCCTATTGGACTTCACCAATCCCTCAGTGGCTCTGCTAGCCCCTCTACGAGCATGAAAACCCTCTTGGCCTTTGATAGATCGGGCACCATCACTGACAATCTCAGAAACTCAGAGATGTAGGCCTCAATGCTCCCCATCTGCTTGAGCCTTGTCAACTCCCCAAAGTGCTCCTTCGGGTCTCTCCTCTCAAAACGCTCTAGCACCCTCCTAGTGAAATCTTCATAGGCTGTAATCCCTACATGCCCCATTGTGGTTAGCCCATGGAACCACTAGTCATGGGCTTCCCCTTCTAGATGCAATTTGGCAATTTTAATTGTCTCCCCCTCTATCATCTGATTGAGTTGGAAGTAGACATCTAACTTCTCTACCCATCCTCTCGCTGAGCTCTTGGATGAGCCATCAAAAGTCGGGAGGAACAATCTCCCCATGATGCGTTGCAAATCGGTACCATGTGCGTAGCTTCCTCCACCTTGTCCCTTACTCTTGTTGTTACCCTTCAACTGGAAAAAGTCCTTGAAGGTAATAGCCTCCATAAAGTTGGGCCCATAGGATTGATACTCCACAAAATAGTCACCCATGGGCATCACCTCTTGCCCCTGCGACCCTCTAACACTGGATGCTAAAAATGTGGGGATATTGGATTTGGGTGGCATACTAGGAACGAGTGGTACGTTGGGGTCATGAGCTGCATGGTGCTGCGAAGTGCCAGAACATTCACCAAATTGGAATTCCCTTTGAATTCCTTTTCCCTTGTTGTTGCTGCCTTAGTTCCTCAATACTCGTAGACAAATCCTGAATGACCTTTATAAAGTGTTGGGAAAACTCCTCCTCTTTACTCCTTTTGTCTCCCTCATTATCCTCCACATTTGGCCTTTCAACCTCCAGTTCAACTATCACTGGATTTGGGGTAATTTGCAATTGCCTTTCTCTGCTCCTGTACTTCTGCCTCCAGTAAGTCATGTTCTGCTGATCTTCTGGTGTCGTAGACTGATACTGCTTCCACAAGCTAAGCCAACACTATGAGCTCTGATACCACTATAATATTCCTAAAGGAAATTTACAATGATAATCAAAGAAAACATAGCAAAAACACACATAAATTCACAACACATTAAACACCTAGAAAATTTCATAATCTGCGTTGAGCTGAGCCATTTTATTAATATAAGTGCGGGGAACAAGATAAGATTAGAATGCATGCACCTGGGCTTGCCCAAGGTAAGCTACAATGCCTAGGTGATGAAATCAACTCCTCGGACAAAAATGTAGTTTTTCCCAACATGCTCTGCACTGTCCCTTTTGAAAACTGCACTGCTCGCTGAAAACAATGGCTGCTAGGACCTCCTCTGGTGCTCAGAAAATTTTGGGAAATTAACCCCAGGCTCTCCTCCAATAACCCACAAAAACCCACGAAGGAATTGGCCAAATGTTGACTTCGAAATTTTGGCCTAATTTCCCCTAGCTCCTCCACTTGCTAGGTATTTTGACCCACCTATAAATGATGCTGCTAAATGCCCCCAAAATGGTTGAGATATTCAACATTTTTTTCTCGGTACTCCTCCACAAAGCTCAGCCCCAAATTCCTCTTCCTCCTTGTGTCCCATGTGGCACGAAATAGAGCTGCACAGGCCCTATGCAGTCTTTGCTGAAACCACTCCAAAAACTCGCTGCAATGCTCCCAGATTGATTTGAAGATGATGGATACTCCCTCCTAGGGCTGGCACTCGAGGTCCACTGAAGCAAGGGTGAGATTCTTGCCTGAAAATATCTTGTGCTCAAGAACACATGCAAACTTAGCTCCCAACTCAAGCGTTCTAGGAAAAGTGAATTCTTGAATGATCAAAGATGCCCAAAATGAGTGCCCCCTCCTATTTTGTCATTGTGCCTCCAATTTTCCCATGTGGGACCTGTTACCCACCACCTTGTGGGTTATATCCCTAGGAGAAATTTTCACCATGATGAGTCTCAACCGATAGCGAACAGCCCCTTGATGCCTCCTACTAGCGCGTTGTGCCATTTATCTGCCACCTGAGCCAACCATGTGGTCCCTCACCCACCTGTATTGATCGTATGTTTGAAGGCGGGCCTTCCGAATCTAGAGGTATGTCTTGTCATTTAGTAATTGAGTATTGGGTTTACTTATCATGGATACTTTTGGGTATGGATTGATGTGGGGATTTTTCTGAAAGAGTGGGCTTAGTTTGTGCTCTTGTCCTGTTGATCTCTTTTGGGTTGTCACCCTTGGATCTTAGTCCCATGGGATCTCCTTTATTGACTATTTGGTTCTAGGGTGGTACTACTTGGGAAACCCCGATTTTGGGTGCACGGTCCCGCTCCTTTATCCGCACATATTACTCCCTTTCCACTCACTATATCCCCATTCATCTTTTCTCCCACCCGGGTCCACATAGGGCTAGCCTCCGTACCCCCTTGCCCCCACCTTGGTTCAGGCCTAGAATGATGCCCTGGAGGTTGAAGCAATTAAAAGAAAAAGTGAAAAGCATAAATGGCCACATTTAACAGGAAATTGTACCACAAAATGAGATGGTTGGGACAAAAATAATTAGCATGTAGGTAAAAGCCGACACATGAGCTCTACCCCATCAATGGCCATCACCTTGGTTCCATAGGCCCTAGATGAGCCTCCTCTATTATTGAGGAACCCATGATTGTCCCAACCCTTGGAGGGCAATGAACTACCCAACCTCAAAAGGGGTAATCACTCTCTTGTCCTTTGAGCCCCGAGCAGTCAACTAAAGAAAATTCACAAAAGGCAAAAGGTATATAAAGAAGGGTGGAAAAATCAAGGCCGGGGCACCTCATGTATCACCACTGCTACCTCCTATACATTATATACCTAGGTGTGGGCTTCCCCTTATCTAGCTACCCCTATGCCCCATTATGTGGCCCCAGGGCTGCCCCGCTCATTCCCTATTTCATCTCACCTATTTGTCATCTGCCACCCCCATTAGAAGGATGTACCTTGGACATATTATCCGTCTAAGGGCTGAAACCACCTAATGAGGTACTTGGCTAACCCCCTTTGGAGTTTGGAGACACTAGCACATGCCAAAGCCCACTACGGAAGGGCATGCCATTATGAAGTGCCCACTTCGTTATCCATGGTTTGTAAGCTCCTTTACCCAATTATTCTAATGACTGATTGTATTGGAAGCCTAGGGGATGCATTGGATCTTATGTAGGATTGCAGGTGGTTTCTATTTGGGTTGGGCCTCCCTATATGGGATCCTGACCCCCAGAGGTCCACATTGGCACATGTAGGGTGTGCATAGAGAGCCATGGGTCTCCACAGTAGCAGACGACACTCCACAGATCTTCATGGATGTTCAAAGACTACTAGCGATCCACTTTTGGGACGATGGTGACATGATTGGTACACTATATCTAGTAGCCACCCATAGGAGCCCCACATTCTTGTCAGGTGTCCCAACACTTGTACGATGTCATAGAAACATTCATTTCACAACCTGGATCATCGCAGAGGATCTACAAACATCTCCGATTCATATGGAGACCCATGGGGTCATTGATGTGCCCTCAGACCCACTGAGAGCACCATAGGTCTAC
The DNA here is from genome assembly GCA_000404065.3 of Pinus taeda. Lineage (NCBI taxonomy): Eukaryota > Viridiplantae > Streptophyta > Pinopsida > Pinales > Pinaceae > Pinus > Pinus taeda. The sequence continues at coordinate 73,843 of APFE030556428.1, read as the reverse complement.
TACATGGAGAACAAGGGGCCACCCCCTTGTCCATCATATTCTGAGGAATTTATTCCTCAATATGGCACTTCAAGATGTTATTGAGCCTTTCTAGGGCCCTACGACACGCATACATCATTATTTTGCCCCTTATGAGGCTTGTTTTTACATTATGAGCTAGTATGGTGGGCTTGTCACCAGTAGGAGTTATTACTTGCACATTATTTAATCTTTAGGGGCCCATAAGCTAATTCGAACTCCTTAGGAGGCTATATATTGACGTTAGATACATTCATTTGTATTATCACTTGACTTGGGATCTCTCCAGTCTTAGAGAATTTTCGCACTTTTTCCTTGGAGGATATTTTTGGAGATGGATGAATTTTGATGTATGAATTTGGGCTATTTCTCTTATCTTGGAGCTTTGTTATGCAAACGAATTGCTGGTTGGATATACTCTATAACGTTACAAGTGCTTTTTATCGTTATTATTCTTGTTGCTGCATATTGCTAAAATTAGGGCTAGTTGTTGCATTATTGTAATGTAGAATTGAGCAATGTTTTAGTTATTAAATGTATGGGCCAATGTTATATGAATGAAATTTCCTAAAGATTATTTATCTCAAGAAGCTTGCATCATTTGGTTTAAAGTACAAATGCTTGAAAGTCGCTTTCTTTTCTTACTATCTACATTGGATGAAGTCGACTTTCTGGGCCTCCTTGATCAAGAATCCATGTTCTTACTCATTACCATCCTTGACTCCATATACCCAAGTGAATTAGGAACTGGTTCCATAAAAAGGGTGATCAAATTAACCTTCTTTTCACCATTTTCCTCCTTTTTTCCCAAGTCTAGCCCAGTGGGTCACCTAGAGCATCAATTTCCCGACAATTGGCCCAAGGAAAAATTTCGATCTCCTCTAGGCTACTGCGTTAGTGGGTCGCCTCCCTCTCCTCCAAATTTGAGGCCATTCTGACGGTGGAATCTTCGGGAATCTCAAGTCTTAGCTTTAGGATTGAATTTTGCATATGCATCCCCAAGGCTAGACACTAATAGGATCAATTCAACCTTTTGAAGTAAGTGTTCTTGTTTGGTCCTTTCTTGTCACCTCGTCCAGGATAGGAACATCATTGGTTGCTACATTCCATCCCCGAACCTGGGTTGGGTTCACTTGGCCCCGTGTGGTCCCACTTCTTAATAAAGACTATTTGTCAAAGACTATGCGAGAGTCCAAGTTTCCAAGGATTTTAGGGATTGAGAAATTCCTTTACAAGCCTATTCTTTCTCATTCAACTCTCCAATCCTCACCCCTTACCCTCGGTGGACCAAGTCATTTGCTTAAAGAGAAAGCAAGTTCCATTCATCACTCCATCCTTGGGAAAGGGTTTTCAGGGTCACTCCTCGCTTCTCCATTGACATCTCTACCTTATCAAAGTGATCCCTACATTACTGAGACTCCTCCCATCGGTGAAAGTCCGTAAAGAGTAGGGAGACTTAGCTGTGGTGACAGTGGGCTAAGCCTCCATTGTTTCCCTTGACCTAGTAGTTGCCCTCTTAGGAACCCCTTTTAGGTCCCTTGCTGGTTTGAGTGGTAACATTTTTGGCTCTGTTGCCTGGGAGGAAGCAGGTTTGCCTCCCTAGTGAATCATTGAGGAATTGATTCATTGACGACATTCTTATTATTCCTCTGGCGACTCCACTCATTGTCAAAACCCCTAGTTTGCTTGAAGGTGACAACATTCCTCCTTTAACTAGGGCTATTGCAAGAAGGAACTGTGAACCATCACTTGTTGGCACCGCTCTCCTTCCTGAATATGAAAAAGTTAGTGACTCAACTCCGAAAATGACAGATACTGCTGGCACTAGCAACAACTAGATGACCAAAAGTCAAAGACTTTGGTTAGTGTATTTTCTCCTTTGAAGCTCGGTAATGATCCCAAACCCTTACCTGAAAAATATGACCGATGGTTACCTAGGTTTAAGGGAGATGCCACTATGAGTGCCTGTGACTTTGTTGAAGAATTTTATTGGAAATAGTCCCCTAGGTTGATCTTCGATGAAGATAGGATCATGATGCCATTTGCCTTATCACTTGAGGGACAAGCTAGAGAATGGTACATTAGTCTTCCTCCTGGTTGTATCTTTGATTCCAATGAATTTTAGGACCTATTCATGAAAAGGTGGTCTTGCAATGCCCAAGGAACCTTCAACATTGAGAAGTTTTATCAGATATCTAAGGGAAGGGGAAGCCTACAGGAATTCATCCAAAAGTTTGATAGGGTTGTACAAGATATCCCTGATCACCTAAAGCCTTCCGATGCCAACATCCTTGATAAATTTGTCAAAGCTGTGGGGGGTCACCTAACGTATGCATTAAGAGACAAGAAACCTTCCACATTGGATGAAGCTAAAGAAAAAGCGATTGAAGTTGAGGAAAACCTTCACATCTCAAAAATGAATGTTGATGACATCCCTAAAACCAGACTGAGACCAAGAAGGAGAAACCAAAGGATCAACATGAAGAAACCATCTGGGCTATCCTCGAGAAGATGGACAAACTTAGCGAGGAATTTCATTCACGGGATTGAATTGTTTTGAACAAAATCACCGCTTTGGAGAAGGCCCAAAAGTCAAATTTTGTCCCAAAAGGGAAGCCTTTTCCAAGAAAGCAAAGTGATGAGGATAAACCTAGCTCATCTCAAGTCCCAAACACGTTGGCCCCAACCAATATAGTGGACCAAGACTCTTCCTCTGAAGATGAGCCTTACGAGAGTGATGATAAAATAGACGAACAAACTAACCTTGTAGAAGCTGATATATTCAACATTCTACTTGGAGGTTCATACACTCACCCTCCCATCAAGGGGGCCATGACCAAAGTTGAAAAAGAAGAGCCTGTCCTAAACAATGATGACCATAGTGGAAAATTCAAAGGGGTCCAATATTCCCGAAGAGACCATGACTAAGACCCTGCAAACTCCAAAGAGCCTAACAAAGAGGAATCTCTTCCCAAGCAAGATCCTCCCAAAAATGTACGCTCTAAAGAGCCTCCCAAAGAGAAAGCCCTTTTAAAGAACCCTCCAAAAAAGGATTCCCAAACAAAAGCTAAACCAAAAAAGGGCCCTCAAAGGGAAGAAAACATCAAAAGGAAAGAGAAGGGAAGACATGCTAGGCTTAACATTGATATGGATGTTGCTATTGGAAAGATGACCGTATCTGTCCCTCTGAAAGAGATTGCTAAACTTCTTGAGCAAGGACAACAAATTAAGAAGTCCTTGGGTTTTGAAGAGGAAGAATTACTGGAAGACTTGCAAAACATTCACATTCCCGATCGAAACCCTGAGCATGAACCTTTCATGCTCACTTTGGCCATCAATGACCTTTATCTCCATAATTGTATGCTCGACTCAAGGGCTTCCACAAACATCATGCCTTTAACTGTTATTAAGCAATTGGGTCTCAGCATTACCTGACCATACAAGAAGGTGTGTGGGTTTAACTCCAAACCTGTGGAAGTGGAGGGTCTCATTAAGGATCTTAAGGTTTCTCTGGCTAGAAACCCTGACATATCTCTTCTCATGGACATTGTTGTCATCGATATTCCTGATGTATGGGGGATGTTGCTATCTAGGAAATGGGGAGCCACTGTTGGGGGGCATGTTCAAATGGATCTATCATACACTACCATCCCTCAATCTGATGGGACCCCTTTTATCCTTCATAAAGAACCTACCTACCTATCACATGTGATTGAACCTGGTCCTTACTATGAAGCACATAACACCACGAAGCCCTTCCCCATTCTCCCTTCACAAGAGGTCCATATCCTTAAAAGACCAAACCACAAGCCAAGCAAACAATGGAAACCAAAGAAAGAATGCAAAGTAGGGGACTTGGTCTTGGTGGACAAAGAGTTAGTTCCCGCCAGGATTCATGGGAAAGTTGGGGATGACTATTACTACATTGCCAAACTCAACGATGAACTTTGGCCTCAACCATTCAAAATAAGTCGTATCACTCCTTTCTTTGATTCTTGATGTTGTACCATATGCATCTTAGATTAGGATGCATTGCATGATGATTTTCGCATTAGAACTAACTGCATATGATGTTTTTCATTATAGATTAGATTGCATATAAAATATATCTATATCTATATATATATATATATATATATTATATATATATATATATGATTTGGATATCTTATTAATTTATGGGCTAACATTAATCATGGGTGATCATCAGACACCATGAAAAACATGCTATCCCGTGGCTTTGATTTTTGACATGTGCAGATAATAGGTCTACGGTGACCAAGAGATTGTTGGAGTTCTAGTGACCTCCTATTTGAGCAGCCTCAACCACTTCTATGAGAGATCACGTCCCAGTTGGAACCAGATGTTACCCACCACCTTGTGGGTGATCTCCCCAGGAGAAATTTTCTCCATGATGAGCCTCAACCGACAACTAATAGCCCCTTGATGCCTCCTACTAGCGCGTTGTGCTATTTCTCTGCCACCTGAGCCAACCATGTGGTCCCTCACCCACCTGTATTGATCGTATGTTTGAAGGTGGGCCTCCCAAATCTAGAGGTATGTCTTGTCATTTGGTAATTGAGTATTGGGTTTACTTATCATGGATATTTTTGGGTATGGATTGATGGGAGGATTTGGCTGAAAGAGTGGGCTTAGTTTGTGCTCTTGTCCCGTTGAGCTCTTTTGGGTTGTCACCCTTGGATCTTAGTCCCGTGGGATCTCCTTTATCGACCATTTGGTTCTAGGGTGGTACTACTTGGGAAACCCCGATTTTGGGTGCGCGGTCCCACTCCTTTATCCACACATATCACTCCCTTTCCACTCACTATATCCCCATTCATCTTTTCTCCCACTTGGGTCCACATTCCCATTTTGGGTCCACATAGGGCTAGCCTCCCTACCCCTTGCCCCCACCTTGGGTCAGGTCTAGAATGATGCCCCGAAGGTTGAAGCAATTAAGGGAAAAAGTGCAAAGCATAAATGGCTACATTTAACAGGAAATTGTATGACAAAATGCAAAAGATGGTTGGGACAAAAATAAATAGCACGTGGGCAAAAGCCGACACATGAGCTCTACCCCATCCATGGCCATCACTCGGGTTCCATAGGCCCTAGATGAGCCTCCTCTATCATTCAGGAACCCATGATTGTCCCAACCCTTGGAGGGCGATGAACTACCCTACCTCAAAAGGGGTAATCACTGTTATATTATACACATCATGCTCTTGTCCTTTAAGTCTCGAGGAGTTAACTAAAGAAAATTCATAAAAGGCAAATTCATATAAAGGAGGTTGGAAAAATCAAGGCCGGGGCACCTCATGTATCATGACTGCTCCCTCATATACATTATATACCTAGGTGTGGGCTTCCCCTTATTTAGCTACCCCTGTGCCCCCATTATGTGGCCTAGGGCTGCCCCCCTCATTCCCTATTCCATCTCACCTATTTGTCACCTGCCACCCCCATTAGAAGGATTGACCTTGGACATACTATCCCTCTAAGGGTTGAAACTACCTAATGAGGTACTTGGCCAACCCTCTTTGGAGTTTGGAGACACTAGCACATGCCAAAGCCCACTACGGAAGGGCATGCCATTATGAAGTGCCCACTTCGTTATGCATGGTTTGTAAGCTCCTTTACCCAATTATTTTAATGACTGATTGTATTGGAAGCCTAGGGGACGTATTGGATCTTATGTAGGATTGCATGTGGTTTCCATTTGGGTTGGGCTTCCCTATATGGGATCCTGACCCCGAGAGGTCCACATTGGTACATGTAGGGTGTGCATAGAGAGCCATGGGCCTCCACAGTAGCAGACGACACTCCACAGATCTTCATGGATGTTCAGAGACTACTAGCGATCCACTTTTGGGACGATGGTGACATGATTGGTACACTATGCCTAACAGCTCCCCATAGGAGCCTCACATTCTTGGCAAGTGTCCCAACACTTGTACGATGTCATAGCAACATTCATTTCACAACTTGGACCATTGCAGAGGATCTACAGGCATCTCCGATTTATATAGAGAGCCATGGGGTCATTGATGTGCCCTCAAACCCACTGAGAGCACCACATGTCTACTACTTGGAGAACAAGGGGCCACCCCCTTCTCCATCATATTATGGGGAATTTATTCCTCAATATGGCACTTCAGGATGTTATTGAGCCTTTGGAGGGCCCTACGACATGCATACATAATTATTTTGCCCTTTGTGAGGCTTGTTTTTACATTATGAGCTAGTATTGTGGGCTTGTCACCAGTAGGAGTTATTATTTGCACATTATTTTATATTTTGGGGCCCATAGGCTAATTTGAACTCCTTAGGATGTATATATTGATGTTAGATACATTAATTTGTATCATCGCTTGACTTGGGATCTCTCTAGTCTTAGAGAATTTTCGCACTTTTTCCTTGGAGGATATTTTTGAAGATGGATAAATTTTGATGTATGGATTTGGGCTATCTCTTATCTTGGAGCTTTGTTATGCAAGCAAATTTCTGGTTGGATATACTCTATAATGTTGTAAGTGCTTTTTATCGTTATTATTCTTGTTGTTGCATATTGCTAAAATTAGGGTTAGTTGCTGCATTATTTTAATGTGGAATTGGGCAATGTTTTAGTTATGAAATGTATGGGCCAATGTTATATGAATGAAATGTCCTAAAGATTATTTATCTCAAGAAGCTTGCATCATTTGCTTTAAAGTATAAATGCTTGAAAGTTGCTTTTCTTTTCTTACTATCTACATTGGATGAAGTCGACTTTCTGGCCTCCTTGATCAAGAATCCAAGTTCTTACTCATTACCATCCTTGACTCCATACCCCCAAGTGAATTAGCCATTGGTTCCATAAAAAGGGTGATCACATTAACCTTCTTTTCACCATTTTTCCCCTTTTTTCCTGAGTCTAGTCCTAATGTGTCACCTAGGGCATCAATTTACCGGCAATTGGCCCAAAGAAAAATTTCAATCTCCTCTAGGCTACTGCGCTGGTGGGTCCCCTCCCTCTCCTCCAAATTTGAGGTCATTCTAATTGTGGAATCTCCGGGAATCTCAAGCCCTATCTCTAAGAACGAATTTTGCCTAGGCATCCCCAAGGCTAGACACTAATAGGATCAATTCAACCTTTCGAAGTAAGTATTCTTGTTTGGTCCTTTCCCCTCACCTTGTCCAGGATAGGAATATCATTGGTTGCAACTTGCTACATTCCATCCCCGAACCTGGGCTGGGTCCACTTGGCCTCGTGTGGTCCCACTTCTCCATAAAGACTATTTGTCAAAGACTATTCAGGAGTCCAAGTTTTCAAGGATTATAGGGATTGAGAAACTCCTTTATAAGCCTATTCTTTCTCACTCAACCCTCCAATACTCACCCCTTACCCCGAGTGGACCAAGTCCCTTGCTTAAAGAGCAAGCGAGTTCCATTTATCACTCCATCCTTGGGAAAGGTTTTTCAGTGTCATTCCTCACTTCTCCATTGATATCTACTGTTGATTTTGGGTAACATCGGATGTGCTCTAAGCCTCAAATTTTGCAAGGAGGCTTGGGCATAAGTATTTCAAAGAACCTAGAAAGTGTTTTGGGAATTCCACCCATAAGTGATTTTATTAAAATAATTAATATTTTTAATTGGGTTCTTAAGTCTAAACTTAGGAAAATTAAAATATTAATGGGTAATAATCTAATCAGGGGTGAAACTTCTAGAAAAAGCCATGGATCAAATCAAAATGATTTGAGCCTTTGATTAAGATGTAATCTAGGCCGTTGGTTGTCCAACAGGAAAGTAAGAAGGGGCTTGAGGGTCATTTGGAAAAGACACAGAGAGATAGAGAAAATTGATTTTCTGAAGTGAGAAGTTCTTAGGAGGAAAAATTGATTGAGGAGATCTCTTGCAGTTGAGGAGCAGGGATAGCAGCTTTTGGAGAGAGAGATTCTCAGCCGGAGATACATCAGTAGAGAGAGGCAGTGAGTGATCCAAAAGCCACGACGCAGAGGCAGTGCGGTCCTTGAGGGGAAGTCGAGTTTCCTGCTGAGGGAAGTCAAGTTTCAGTTGCTGGGAGCCGGGGTGTGAGTCTGGAAGGTAGAAGTTTGATTTTCTCAGCTAGCAGAAGATTCAGAAGAGGGGCAACGTAATACCTAGGAGGGGTGACGCAAAAATTGTCGGAAGTGACGCAGTTCTGCATAGAGGGTGGCACAAAAACTGTTGGGAGTGACGTAGTTCTACGCAGAGGGTGACACAGAGTCTCTAGTACTGAAGCAAGGGCCAACTCACTGTAGCAAGCAGTGGTTCGAATCCCTTGAGGGATTGCGCAGTTCTAACCAAGAGGGCTATATTTTTGTGGGCGTCTCTCTTTGAGTGAGCCAATAGAGAGGTAAGACTGCCAGATCAAAAACTTGCCAAGGCAGAGGGAGCTACGGAGAGCTACACAGAGCTAGAGTGACGCAATTTTTTGCAAGCTAAGTACTGGGCAGAAAAGCTGTCAGAAGGAAGAAGCAGATCGTATAGTGAGGGAATACTTCCTCAGTGATTTCTTGCCGAGGAAATCAATATTTCTCATTTGCTGAGCAGGAGAGGAGCAACAACTTACCAGCTCCATCAGGGAGTGCGTAAGGTAGCCTAGGAGCTATGTAGTAGGGAGAAAGAGGGAGCTGTTCGACATTTTTGTTTTTGGAGGATATGACAGCCAGTGGCTTGAGGGATCAGGACAGGTTGGACGGGGCTTCCAACTATGCTATCTAGAAGGATAGAATGACTTTCCTTCTAGATGAGCATGCCCTCAAGACGTATGTTGATAATGTGGTAGTTGTCCTGGTGGATGCAGATCCGCTGAAGAAGTATAGAGATGAGATGGCTAAGGCGAAGAGAATGATCCTGGATGGAGTCAAGGATCACGTGGTGTGCCACATTGCTAGCAAAGGGACTACTAAGGAGATGTGGGATGCCTGGGCCACATTGTATCAGGGATCTTCCGTGCAACGGAAGATGTACATAGAGAAGAAGCTGGGATCTACTTAGATGCAGAAGGAAGAACGTGTGGATTCGTTCCTCACGAAACTGAATGAGACCCGTGATGAGCTGTCAGCTGCGGGACATACACCTCAGGATTCGTAGTTAGTGAGACTGGCTCTAAATTCCGTCTCGGATGAGTGGAAAATCTTTGTCCAGAGTATCTTGGGCAGAGCAGCATTGCCAAATTGGGACGAGATGTGGGCAGCTCTCAAACAAGAAGAGTTGAGGAGAGACCTGCTCAAGGTCAAACTTGATGGGAGCAACAACAAAAGTGGGTCTAAGCCCAAAATAGAGGAGGAGGATAACGCAACCCTTGCATCGAAGGGACAGCAGGGGCAACAAAGATGAAAGAAGGACGTTTCCAAGGTGAAGTGCTTTAGATGTGGCGAGATGGGCCACTATGCATCCTAGTTTCCTTTGAAGAAAAAGGACAAGGTTGAGAAGCATGATCCTAACCATAAAGATTGAACAGGAGGAGGAGTTTGCCATGACAGGCAAGATTCCTCCAGTAGGGAGGTGGGTTGATATAGAATTGTAGTTCGATAGAGCTACAAATGGGTAGGATCCTTGAGGAGCCCACCTTTTGGAACATCACCTTGCTATGGGAGCCCATGATCAGTAGTAGCGGGATGGTGGAGTTTCAGTTGGTGCCGTGGAGTGTTGATTCAACAGATGCAGTGGTTAGTAGCGCAGAGCAGAGAGGCAGCAATGTGAGGAGGCATAGTGTAGAGCTTCAGCAATGCAGTAGGCTTCAGAAGGGAGCGTGGGACTAGCAATAGTCAATATTTCAGCACCGAGGAGTATCCACTGGATACTTATCTAGTTTTGGGTGTTTTCAGTTGCTTCTCTCGGCAACTGAGTTGTTGTACGGATGCAGTGTTAGCAGTGACAGTGCTAGCAACATAGCAGATGCAACATTTGAGAGGGAGCTGTAGTACAAATGTAGCACTGGCAGCGGTAGTGTCAAAGGCAACAGTACAGTGGCAGTAGCAACGTAGTTGTTGGTGGACAGCAGGTCATACATCAGCAGCGTAGAGGACGATGCTTCAGAGTCAGAGCAGTATGCAGTAGCAGTGTATTGCTAGAGCACATTCCTCGCTAAGAGGGAGTGTTCATTTGGGGTAGCATCGGATGTGCTCTAAGCCTCAAATTTTGTAGGGAGGCTTGGGCACAGGTATTCCAAAGAACCCAAAAAGCGTTCTGGGAAATTCCACCCAAAAGTGATTTTACTAAAATAATTAATATTTTTAATGGGGTTCCTAAGTCTAAACTTAGGAAAATTAAAATATTAATGGGTATTAATCTAATCAGGTGAAACTTCTAGAAAAAGCCACAGATCAAGCCAAAACGATTTGAGCCTTTGATTAAGATGTAATCTAGGCCGTTGGTTGTCCAATAGGAAGATATAAGAGGGGGCTTGAGGGTCATTTGGAAAAGACACAGAGAGAGAGAAAATCGATTTTCTGAAGTGAGAAGTTCTCAGGAGGAAAAATTGATTGAGGAGATCTCTTGCAGTTGAGTGGCAGGAATAACAACTTCTGGAGAGAGAGATTCTTAGTTGGAGATACATTAGTAGAGAGAGGCAGTGAGTGATCCAAAAGCCATGACGCAGAGGCAACGCGGTCCTTGAGGGGAAGTCGAGTTTCAGTTGCTGGGAGCCGGGGTGTGAGTCCGAAAGGCAGAAGTTCAATTTTCTCAGCTAGCAGAAGATTCGGAAGAGGGGCAGATTAACCCAGGAGGGGTGACGCAGAAACTGCCAGTAGTGACGCAGTTCTGCAGAGGCCACGCTGAGGGTGACGCAGGGCCTCTAGTTCAGCCGGATCAGTCACTAATTCTCCAGTGATAGGGTGAGATCATTTCACGAGTCTTTTATTCAATATTCTCTGTGTATCAGATTGCTAGTTGAGCATCCTAGAATTGTGCTCAGATTTTCTCCTGCATAATAATAAAACCCTCAGAGTTGTTGCACTAGTTTTCTTGCATTGGGTTTTTCCGAGGATTATTTTCCAAAAATAATTGTGTCCTATGTGTTTCTATTTTCCTTGCTCAGTTTCTATGTTTCAAAATCATATTTAAATTGGTGTAGACTGCTTCAGTAATTTACTTCAATGTTTCAGGAAGAAATTTGAAATAAACTTGTAATGTAATTTACAATCTAGGTGAAGTAGATTCAGTTGGTTGCAGTAGGATTCCTAGGATTGTTAGATCTAGAAATTTTCACATGTACCTTCTCAAAGTGATCCCGACACTACTGGGACTCCTCCCATCGGTGAAAGTCTATAAAGAGCAGGGAGACTTAGTTGTAGTGACAGCGGGCTAAACTTCCATCGTTGCCCTTGACTTAGCAATTTCCCTCTTAGGAACCCGTTTTAGGTGCCTTGCTGGTTTGAGTGGTAATAGGGCCCAACCATTGAACCCTTCATCCTTTCCCTACAAGAAATGCGTATTTCCAAGAGGGGAGCGTATTTCCTCATTGCAATGGTCCCCACCATCCACTAACCATTTGATTTTTCCCTTTTCTCCTAAGTTGGGCTCTTGCCTTAGCTCCAAAACTCAAGTGGGGTCGCGCAACCCACTTTTTCCTAAGTGAAAGTGCAAAATATGACAAAATTGGCAAAATTGATATTTCCCCTTAGCAATATTGCTAAGTGAGAATTTCACAGAGGGAGACATTTTACATCACTCCAAGCTTGTCTCTGAATTATACAATCTTCGCTCTAGACAAAGGCTTGGTGAGAATGTCCACAATCTGCTCATTTGTGGATTTGTATTGGAGCTTCACTGCTCCTCTTTGCACCATGTCTTAGATGAAGTCATATTTGTTAAATTTCTAATACCATCTAGATTTATTTTCTCATGACAAATTAATTTATCCCTAACAATTTATTTATTTACTCACATAAACACTGTTTTACCAAAAAATAAAATCACTAGTATTTTTAACTTTTAGAAAAAATATGCAACAGAAATAAACCAAAGAGATCAATTACACATTGCAAAATTAATTAACACACATCAATTTTCTGTCATTTTATTATCTAAAAAATCCGAATTTTTTGACCCACAAAGATACAAGGAAAAATACAAATCTAGAACCTACAACTCAACTCCCTCAGAATGAATTTGGCCTAGATAAATTGACCTCAAGGAAATTTGCCTCTAGATGAAATCAACTTGAAGAACTCAACCTTTAGCAACTCGATCTGCACCCTCCAACAACTAGATCTGTGCTTGTTCACTAATGCGCATTGGAAAAACCTCGACACTCTGGGAACTCAGCCTTCTCCAGATAAATAAAATCTCTCTCTGGCAACTCGGCCTTGCAATCTCCTCCTACTTGGCCTCCTTGGATTCACATTAATCCACTTGCACTTCTCCTTCTTTGTGCACTAGTCCACTGAGCCACTCCAACTGCAGAGAAAATCACTTTTTGAATGATGAGTCGATCACACAACTTGTGCTCTTCGTCTTATATCTTCACCTCCTCGCTAGGCTCCCTTTATAATATTCATTGAGTCCAAATCCCTAACCCCAATCCCCCTTCTAGAACCATCTTGGAGATCAACAGTTGAGATTATTTCTAAGTCACTTAAATAATTAAAATATTTACCCTTAGAAAATAACTCAATAGTCCACAATAATTTACTTTAATTATTGTACTTTCCTAAGTTAGACTTAGGAAAGAAAACATAAATGGCCATAAGAGGCAAATAATGTCTTCCACATCTTAAGACACCAAGCTAATGCATAAGACCTTCTGATGCTACCGCTCACATCAATGCTCCCTCCTAGAAAGGAAGGGATTCTCCACTACCCTAGCTTATCTCGGTACTTCACAAACTTTCCCTTCACTAGAGGCTTAGTGAGAACATCTACCACCCGCTCCTTTGTAGAAATGTAGTGCAATCTCACAACACTCCTCGTGACCCTATCTCTGATGAAGTGATATTTGATCTCAATATGCTTGGACCGATCATGAAACACATGATTCTCATAGAGCTTAATGCAACTCTGATTATCACAATTTATCACCATTGGCCCCATCCACAGATCAAAAAATCCCACAAGCATCTTGCGAAGCCAAACTGCCATACTCGTTGTCATGTACTCTGCCTCTGTTGAACCGAGTGCCATTGATTGCTGATTCCTACTGAACCATGAGATCATGGTTGATCCCAAGCTGAAACAATATTTAAATGTGGACTTTTTGTCCACCACACTCCCTGCCTAATCAAAATCCGTGTGCCCCAGCAACTCCACTTCTCTAGCTTTGAAATTCCTTAGTCCAAAGTCTACTGTCCCTTGTAGGTATCTCAACACATGCTTCGCTGCTACCCAATGAACCTGTCGCGGCTCCACCATGAATTGGCTGAGTGTGTTCACAACAAAACGTATATCTGGCCTAGTGTTGACCAGATTCATCAAGGAAACTATCAGCTGCCTATATAGTGTGGGACCCGTTACCACAAAATGAAGTAGGCTTTGGAGAGTGAAACCCTACACGACAAAAGGCTTGACTAGTTGCTAACAATGGGGCAATGGCCCATTGTCACCACAGCCAAGGTCCCCTACTCCTTACGGATTTTCACCAATGGGAGGAGTCCCGGTAGGATAGGATCACCTATGATAGGTATTCTAAGGTTAAGGTATAAGGTGATAGGCTAGAATCTCTCAAGAAAGACTCAAATTTCAGGTATGGGGCTTCACTAAGAGGCAATATACTTTCTATAAGAGATCTAGGAAAAAAATGCACAAAACCAAGGGTTTGTTGATTTTGCTTGTGTATAGGAATTCCCAAGGTCAAGGCAATGGAGAGAAAAGGCTTCTTAAGGTATAATTCAACAAGTATAAAGTTCATACAACCTTCAAAGAAAGCCCTCAAGTTGAGGAAGAGAAAGCTAGGGTTTCCCTCTTAGGGCAATACCTAGGGCAAGAGATTTTATGGAGGAAAATTTGTGGATGCCGACCAAATTTATAGGTCAAGTAGCCAAGACCCTCCACTTGATGTTTAGGCTCTCGAGTCTCCACAAAACCTCTCCCTAAAATTTCGCTCTAAGCCCTAGTTTGTCGTCCTATCCTTAAAAGGGCCAAAATTTCAAGAGAAGAATTTATGGATAAGATGTGAGAATGATCACCAATGGCTTGGACAAGTGCCTTGTCCTTTGGGCATATGGAGTCAAGGATGTGTTAGATAGGCTAAATTTGTTTCTAAGGAGGCCAAAAATTGATGCCCTAGTTATCGATATCTATCAATTACCCACTTCTATGAAAAATGGAATTTAGTGGAGAGTTATAAGAATTCCTCCACTAGGAACATTCATTACATGTTATACAATGAGTGACATACACAATTCTCAACTAGATAGCTTTCAAAATTAATTTTCAACAAATTAGAGCATAAACAAGCATAATTTAGAAGCAATAATTCCACACATTAGACAAATTCAAAATAATAATCTTCAACAATAGGCACTTGCAAGATAACATGTATATCCATCATTCACTAAAGAAATAGCTCTAAAGACAATCCAAAATAACTTTCAAACGTCGAAATGCATCCAAGGTACTCCAATAACCAAAAAAGAAACAAGTGAGAGTTCCTTCATGAGCTCCAAATTTTCCAATTGTGACGATGGGAGAGATCAAATGAGGTCTCTCTAATATATATGTGTCCAATGATGTCTAATTGTAGCCTATTAGCCCCTCAACATATAAAATAATGGGAAAATACTAGGTAAGGTCACAAACCGACCTTATAGCCATTGTGAAAACACAATGATTAACCCATAGGAGGGCTGAAATGCTGACATCATGCATGCACAAACCTTCTTTAAGCAAGTGTTGGGCTCCCTTAGTGCCAAACCGAGTGTAGAGGGCTCCAAAAAATCATGATCTAGGGGATGACCCCTAGATTTCCATGCAGATCACCATGTGGACCCTAGTTTTGTGTTTGGGGTACAAAATGGATCTCATGGGTCTCATGGTGATAGAATAGCCGGATTCTGCTCCAACATTGAGGGCTGTAAGGATGGTGCTATCCCTCCTATGTCTAAAGGGGTGAGACGAACCTCATTTGGGCCTCAGATCAACTGCCAAACCATGGGTAAATTGTTAAGCCAATTGGGACATGCTGGTCTAAGTGCATCATCTCATGAATAATGTGGTGCAAAGTGCAGATTACTAAGGGTGATGTCTGTGCCCATGAAATGGAATGATGCTGTGCAAGTGATAGAGCCCCATGGCTCTCAATGCTTCACCTGTAGGGTGTCATAAGGTTCCTCTGGTGGACTTGGGTCCCAATTAAGTTGCACAACCCATGATGAAAACCACCCGCCAATCACACACAATGTCTAGTGTCGCATCTTCACCATTAGGTACAATAATCATTAATGCATCTAAGTGGACTAATCTTGTTAATCAAGGGCAAATTGACACTTCATATGGGGCTTCCCTTCCAAGTTTGGGGCTTTGATAATGCAATAGTGTTACCTTCCTAAGTAGGATTTGCTAATAGATGATCCTATTAGGTGTTCTCAGCTCCCAAGGGGAAAGGTAGGTCCCCGGTATATCCTTCAATCAATACGTGTCATGTGAATAATGATGGAACAGAGGGGGGAAAGGAGTCTTTGAGCCAAATGCCATGGTCAAAGGGTTAACAATAATGGGGAGATCCACATTTTGAGCATATAGATGTGAGGAGGGAGAAATCATGGATGCATGAGTTACCTCAACCTTTATTTTTCCACCCCTCTTATTGCCTTTTGCCTTTTCTTGATTTTCTTTATATTACTGCTCAAAGCTCTAAGAAATGAGAGCATGTTGTGAATGATATATTGTTAAAATTGGCAACTAGGGCCAAACTCCATGTGGATCTATTTATTCATGGTAGTTGATATTTTTCTTGGATTCCACTTGTTGATAGGTGTAGGATTGATCTAAAGATCATCCAATTCCGACATGTATTCATGGAGATATGAATTTATTTGTGTTATGGGACAATTTGTCAAGGTCGACCAACAACCAAATTGCCCCCACTTGTCCTCAACATTTTAGTATAAAAAGAGGTGGCTTGCAAGTCATTTGGAATACGCCTCTTGTGATCTCTTACTCTCCACTTGTCTTTGGGTTTTGGTGGGAGGAGAGATCCTAAGAGAATACGTTGCCCTAAGAAGAGATGCCCTAGATATAAATGCAGTCATGGGAGAGTAGGCTCTACGCTGCCCTAATGGAGAAGCCTAATGCAGCCATGGAAGAAGCCTTATTGTTATCATGGAGAAACACCTACCCTGTCATGGAAAAGCCTAACGTTGTCCTAAAGGAGACTTTCCTACACATCAAGAAGAAGCCCTAGATGTG
>APFE030556428.1:38235-57434 GCA_000404065.3 Pinus taeda | reverse complement strand
GCCCTATACGCTGCCCTAACCTGTTCCTATACGCTGCCCTAGCCTACCCTAACTTGTTGTCTAAACGAATGCCCTAACAACAATCACCAGAGCCTACTTAGTCGCAACAAGAAGGGCGCTGTTTAGAGGATCATCTATATGAAACAAGGTAAGACCTAAACGCAATCATACTACACTGCTTTGGAAGAGTTTAGGACAACCCTTAGACGCAGTGTTGATTTGGGGTGGCATCAGATGTGCTCTAGCAACGAAATTTGGTGGAGAGGTTGGGGCACATGAAATTTCCAATATCCGGAAAGGGTTTGGGTAAATCTAAATAGTTAGGGAGATATTAAAATAATTAATATTTTTAATGGAGTCCCTAAGTCTAAACTTAGGGAAATTAAAATATTAATGTGAATTAATATAAAACTGTGTTAGAATGTTCCAAAAGACATGGATCAAGCCAAATCTAATCTTAGCCGTCGATTAGGGACTTAATCTTGGCGGTTGATATATCAACGAGAAAAGTATAAGAGGAAGCTTGAGGGTCACTTGGAGAACACATCAGATGATCAGTCATTCTATTCTCTAAAGCGGGGTTTGCCAAGAATGATAGAATCAATGATCAGAGTTGCAACTGAGGGGCAGTGAGTACAGAGAGACAGAGAGGCAGAGATAGTGCCAGGAGATCAATGCAGGAGCCAAAGAGAGTGACGCAATAGCAGCCAGGGCTCACGCAGGGCCACGCAGAGGTAGCCAGGAGCTGCTCAGTGCTTCAGAGAGGCCAGCGTAGCTGACGTAGAGGGCCAGAAGGCTGATGCAGGGTCTCCTGAGGCTGACACAGGCCCATTCAAGGTGATGTAGGGCCAGTGCTGGGCAGAGAGAGGCTGACGCAATCTAGAAAGGCAGACGCTGGGGTTTTTGGGGCAGATTGGAGCTGAGGAACTACCAAAGGATTTATCCGGGGTTTCAGCCGAGACATTTGTCTTAGACTGAGAGGTACTACTGCCAAGGGCATTCTCTGTAGGGTAAGCCGGATTTGGCACCCAGATTGTACTCTGAAATTGCTTAATAAGAAAACCCTCAGATAGCTGCACCGTTTTTTCCGCATGGGGTTTTCTCGGGGACATTGGTCTAAAAATAACGGTGTCATTTTGTGTGCTTGTATCTGTTTCCTTCAGTGAATGGTCTGTAATATGTTGAGCATGCACTAGTGTTTATTTTCAGTATTTACATTGTAAATAACTTGTTAAGTAACAGAACAAGTAGGTAGGAATAAATCAGTAAAGTGCATGGAGGGTTTCTAATTGGTAGACTTAGAAACTTCAACATGGTATCAGAGTGTGGTTGCAGATCACAGGAGAATTGAGGACATCAGTTGAGCGGAGCAATAGCAGCAGAAAACAATTGTCTTGAGTGACAAAAGCTATTCCTAGCAGAGCAACAACAAGGAAAGGGTGATGCAGTGCTTGCGTCATCAAGGGTGAGCCAGGAAGAGGCAGCGCAGAGGCCAAGGGAGGCTCATGTAGAGCCACGCAGAGGGCCAGAGGACTGTGACGCAGTTGGTTGAGGAGGCCGAGTTGTTGGTGCCGAGATTACGCAGAGCTTAGGAGCTCTCACCTTTAGGTTGTTGGGGTTTAGGAGGCTGTGGTAAAATTGCAGAGTGGAGCTGGTGGGGTACTGTAGTCAGAACAGTACCTGACAGGGCAAGGCCAAGGAAGAGGGAGTTGCTATCGAGGGTTTCTAGTTGAGAAATCCGGATCAGTGGTGTAGCCACACAGACGATCAGAGTGGGGGGTATCTTGAATTCGGAAGAAGGATTTCCAGGACGGAAATCGAGACTCAGAGGGAGTCACATCGATAACTCTCAGAAGGGAAGTAGAAGAGCAGCATGGCACTACATGGAGTAAGAGACCAGGACAGACTTGACGGAGCCTCAAGCTTTGCAGCCTGGAAGGCGAGAATCTTATCCGTACTTGACAGAAATCGTGTCAAGCACTTCGCCTTGAGCACGATAGCAATCCTAGTTGACCTAGTTGATAACGACAAGTACGAGGAGGCAATGGCGAGAGCCAAGAGCATCATCCTTGACGGGGTCAAGGACCATGTAGTACCACACATTGTCGAGAAGGAAACGACAAATGAGATGTGGGAGGCCCTAAAGAAATTGTACCAACATACTTATGTGGAGAGAAGAATGTTGCTAGAAAATCAGATGAGGTCATACCAGATGAAGAAGGGACAACTGATCGACACCTTCCTCAATGGACTGAATGAGATCCGAGATTAGTCGACTTCCATAGGGACCATGCCGGATCAAGAATTAATGGTGAGGACATCCCTGAATGCAGTCCCAGAAGACTGGGAGGTATTTGTCTAGAGTACAGTGGGTAGAGGGACCCTTCCACCTTGGGAGGAGATGTGGGTGACTCTTCACCAAGAAGAGATCAGACAGTAAACAAAGGCAGGAAGCAACAGTAAGGGGATCAGAGTCAAAAAGGAGGAGGAAGTTGTTGCCCTAACATCCGAGGGAAAGCAAGAAAACAGAAGAAGAAGGATCTCTCCAAGATCAAGTGCTTCCACTGTGGGAGCTGGTTCATTATGCGACCCAGTGTCCAAGGAAGAAGAGTAAGGGAGAGTCTTCCGAGACTAAGGCAACGCCAGCGAGGGCAGAGAAGGAAGTGGAGACAGACGATGACTGTGCCATGAGTGCACATGCACCACTTGAGCGTAAGTGGGGAGACATCGAGCTGTAGTCTGGCGGACTACATGCAATGAGGGGCAGGATCCTCGAGGTACCCAGCGTCTTGGATTAGACCTTGCTACGGGAGCCCCGAAGAGGAGTAGCAGGATTGGCAGACGTGGGTAGAGACGGATGTGGATGAAGTGACAGAGAGAGCTACAGTGCAAGAATCCAGAGACAGCTCGAGGCTAGTAGGCTGCAGCAGTGCGAGAGGCACGGGAGTGTTGCGCCAGTGCAGGATGGCACAGAGAGGTGTGCAATGGTGCAAGATGCGGGGAGTTGTTGCAGCAGTGCAGAGGTCAGAGAGGGAGCACTTGTTAGCGGCAAAGGGATCTTTAGCATCAACGGGTGTTTGTAGCCCAACAGAGAGGTCAAAGTTGGGAGATCAGTTACTTACTTCTTAGTAACTGAGTTGTAGTACAACAGTGGGCAGCACGATGCAACATGATGAGAGGAGTTGCAGTGTAGATGCAGTGCCGGGAGAAAGGACCAACAACAACACGGATGCAGAGGGAGTTGCAGTACGGATGCAGCAGTGGCAGTGGCAGGGCCATGGGTAGCAGTACAGGATGCAACAGTGGCAATGGCAGGGCCATGGGTAGTAGTATAGGATGTAGCAGTGCAAAGGATGTTGGGCAGCAGGCCTAGCATTAGCACAAGGATCGATGCCAGATGATCAGGGTGATACTCAGTTAGGAATATTACTAGAGCACACTCCTCGCTAAGAGGGAGTGTTGATTTGGGGTAGCATCAGATGTGCTCTAGCCACGAAATTTGGTGGAGAGGTTAGGGCACATGAGATCTTCAATACTCAGAAAGGGTTTGGGCAGATTCTAAACAGTTAGGGAGATATTAAAATAATTAATATTTTTAATGGAGTCCCTATGTCTAAACTTAGGGAAATTAAAATATTAATGTGAATTAATATAAAACTGTGTTAGAATGGTCCAAAAGACATGGATCAGGCCAGACCTTATCTTAGCCATCGATTAGGGACTTAATCTCGACCGTTGATATGTCAACGAGAAAAGTATAAGAGGAAGCTTGAGGGTCACTTGGAGAACATACCAGATGATCAATCATTCTATTCTCTAGAGCGAGGTATGCTAAGAGAGATAGAATCAGTGATC
Organism: Pinus taeda; assembly: GCA_000404065.3. Classification (NCBI taxonomy): domain Eukaryota; kingdom Viridiplantae; phylum Streptophyta; class Pinopsida; order Pinales; family Pinaceae; genus Pinus; species Pinus taeda. The sequence goes on along the minus strand of APFE030556428.1, from coordinate 53,579 downwards.
AGAGTTGCAGCTAAGGGGCAATGAGTACAAAGAGATAAAGAGGCAGAGATAGTGCTGGGAGATTAGCGCAGGAGCCAGAGAGAGTGACGCAGCAGCAGCCAGGGCTCACGCAGAGGCAACCAGGAGCTGCGCAGTGCTTCATAGAGGCCAGCGTAGCTGACGCAAAGGGCCAGAAGGCTGATGTAGGGCCTCTTGAGGCTGATGCAGGGCCTCCTGAGGCTGATGCAGGCCCATTTAGGGTGACACAGGGCCAACGCTGGGCAGAGAGAGGTTGACGCAGTCCAGAAAGGCAGACATTGGGGTTTCTGGGGCGGATTAGAGCTGAGGAACTGCTGAAGGGTTTATCTGGGGTTTCAGCCGGGACATTTGTCTCAGACTAAGAGGTACTGTTGCCAAGGGCATTCTCTGTTGGGTAAGCTGAATTTGGCAACCATATTGTACTCTGAAATTGCTTAATAAGAAAACCCTCAGATAGCTCCACTGGTTTTCCCGCATTGGGTATTTCCGGGGACATTGGTCCAAAAATAACGGTGTCATTTTGTGTGCTTGTATCTGTTTCCTTCAGTTGATGATTTGTAATATGTTGAGCATGTACTAGTGTTTATTTTCAGTATTTACATTGTAAATAACTTGTTAAATAACGGAACAAGTAGGTAGGAATAAATCAGTAAAGTGCATGGAGGGTTTCTAACTGGTAGACTTAGAAACTTCAACACTTTTGAAGACCCTAAGCTGCTCTAAATGCAGGTCTAGAAGAGACCTTATGACATTGATCTATGATGCACTAAATCCGCTGTCACAATGTGCCCTAGCCGTAGGCTTATGAGAAGATCTATTAGCAGAAAAGAGGAGACATATATACAGCTCAAAGAAGACTCTAACGCTGCCATGAAGGTGAAGGCTTAACACAGTTCTATAGTTGTCCATATGCCCTAAAAGATGGTCTAAGAAGAGACCTCAAGACGCTGTAGAAAAGAAGCCTATATGCTATCTGAAGTGTTTTATCTGCAACCAACCTATATGCTGTTCAAAAAGACTCCTAACCGCAACAGGGAATAAAGGGCTTAATACATTCTTGGAATGGTTACATGGTACTCTCAGAGGAATGGAGCAAAGAAGGCTGATGATAATCACAACATATGTATAGGAAACATACCTGTAGGTGCTGTCTTGTCTCAACATCAATTGGATGTAGCAGAAAAGACTTTGGATGATGACACTGTATTATTTCACTGTATATGGATGCAATGTATAGCAATGGTATCACAACTCTGTTAATAGCCTTGGTATATATATGAATATCTGTGCTCCTTCATGTACAATGAAAGGAAGCAGTATTACGTGCATTGTGATGTTTTGAAGACATTCTATTCAACATTGCTACATGCCAGGCTGCAAGGCCATAGCACCATAGCTAGGACTACCTTGGGGCTGCTGTATTAGGTCCGTTTGGAGACAACATGATGAGATGCAACATAGTGATGATGGGTGCAACACAGTGATGATTAGTGCAACATGATGAGATGCAACATAGTGATGATGGGTGCAGCATGGTGCAACACAATGATGATTAGTGCAACATGATGAGATGCAGCATAGTGATGATGGGTGTAGCATGGTGCAACACAGTGATCGTTAGTGCAACATGATGAGATGCAACATAGTGATGATGGGTGCAGCATGGTGGAGCATAGTGATGATTAATGCAACATGATGAGATGCAACATAGTGGATGAGTGCAACATGATGATGAGGTGCACCACAGTGATGGATGCAACTTAGGGATGGGTACAACATGGTGATGGAATCACCTGAGTTCAGATCTGTTACCTCATGTGTCATCTTCTTAAAGAAGATCTCTGCTCTTATTTTGTCAAGCCAAAATGTTGACTTCTAATGTATATGTACTATCTTTCTCTCTGCTGAAATATTGAAGAACATAAGAAGAATTGATCAAGGGTTTCCCCACATTGGGTTTGTCCCTGGCGGGCACCACATCTTGTATCCTCTTGTCTTGGCTTGTTTTCTACGATTTATGTTTATGTTCTATTTGCATTTTACTATCATGCTAAATGTGATTGCTAATATGGAATTGATAATTTGATATTGAGCTAATATGGAAAATTGAAGTAAATTTGCTACTAGCATAGAACATACCTAAAATTAACATGGTATCAGAGCTGAGGTGAAGACAAAGCCCAAGGAAGAGTGAAAGAGAAATCACCTAAGACAGTTGGAAAGGACAAAAGGCTCAATGGGTTCCTCATCCCACTTCAAATTCACCGAGGTTAAAGTCAAAGCAGAGAAGATTATTAGAGTGGCGCAGCGGAAGCATCTGGTGTCCTACCTAAAGGTCACTTCAATGGGAAGTCTGGATCTAAGAATGGAAGGAAAGGCAGATGCCTTGCTTGCAATAGGTTTGGTCATTATGCAAAGGAGTGTCCGAATAGGAGGGACACATCACTTGATGATGATATCAATCATTCCAGGGGCATCGTCATTGATCAAAGGAATGACAAGCACAATGGCAAAGGAATAAAAGGAATGCAGGCCATCATGAAAATGGTCGACTCTTCAAAGGAAGCAAGGAACTCCAGGTATGAAGAATCAAATGTTGTTTCAGATAAGCTAAAGGAGTATTATCTTATATTGGCCCTCTCCACTACTTCTCCTCCAGACTCTTTGGGAATCTGGCTTATTGATAGTAGTGCTTCAAGGCACTTCATCAGATAGAAGGAAGCTTTCTCTAATTTGATAGAGAAGGAAACAATCGTGGAGATTATACTTGGAGTCAATGCCACTTATCTCGGAAAGGGTGTAGGGAATGTTACCCCTCAATTGAATGAGGGTAACACGATTCATTTACAAGAAGTTCCTTATGTACTTGATCTCAAGAAGAACCTGGTTGCCATTTTGGCAATGGAAGTCAAAGGTTTCAATGTGGCATTCATAGATGGAAAGGTACATGTTTGAAAAAGGAATTTTCAAGATGCTTTTACTCTTGGGTTCAGGGTTGGAAATTTGTATCAAGTTGCAGGAAGTCCATTGGGGACCATGTCAGTTGACACATCTCTGCACCGAAGGTATGCTTATTATGGGGCCCACCCGATGTGAGTCAGATGGTAACAAGAATGCTTGAAGTCAAGAAGAGCATGGAGGTACATGTTCGAGATGTACCGAAGGAAAACTTACAAGGGGACCATTCCCCTCATGTAGCAAGTCCACAGATTTGGAACAACCCGAGGGGTTTGAGATTCATGATTAGGAATCTCATGTATGTAGGTGGAAGAAAGCTCTCTATGTTTAAAAGCAAGCACCCCGAGCTTGGTGTAAGAGGATTGATAGTTATCTGATGAAGCTGAGATTCACTAGGAGTGAAGTTGATCCAAACCATTGCTTGAAGGTTGTGGATGATAGACCTCTCATACTGGCACCTTATGAGGACGACCTCTTTTTAACAAGTGCAGACCCTCTCATTTACAAAAGTAAGAGGGAGTTGGATTCCGGATTTGGAATGGTGAATTGCAAGCTCGTGACTACCTCGATGAAGCCTAACTTTAAGAAGTTATGCGGTAGTGATGCCGGACTTGATTTGGGAAATGCCTCTGAGTTTCATAAACTCATACTAGCATTGATGTTCTTTGTGAACTCCCATCCGGATATATGTTTTGCAGTTAGCATGTTGAGCTCATATATGGTTGAGCCTCACTGGATTGGTGCCAAGAATATTTTGAGATATCTTCGGGGCACAATCTCTCATGGATTAAGATACACTGCTTGAAATATGAAGCTGCATGATTATTCGAATGCTTTCTGGGCAGGCAGTGTGGAGGATTGCAAGCGCACTTCTAAGTGCTGGTTCTCTTTGGGTTCTGCTTTGATATCCTAGATGAGCAGGAAGTAGAAGTCGGTTGTTGAGGCCGAATACATAGTTACAAGTATGAATTCGTGTGAAGTTGCCTGGTTGAGGAAGCTCTTCAGGGAGCTATTTAAACTTTAGACGTGCTGAATACCATCGTGATCTTCTGTGACAACCAGAGGGGGATTCTATTGTTGAGGAATCTTGTGTTCTATGATCGCTCCAAACATATAGACATTAGGTACCACTTTATCTGGGATATGGTACATCAAGGAGAAAGAAGGTTCCATCGCATTGGGACTTATGTGCAAGTCGTCGATACTTTGTCGAAGCCCCTAGGAAAGGTCAAATTCTTGACTTCCTGAGAACGACTAGGAGTCATGGAGAGACTCTCTGCTAAGGGTCCTATATGATATGGACATTGAGCTCTAGGAGCTCCAGGGGCCTTGGGGTACATCTTGGAGCGATGGGCAACCATAGGGTGAGTGGTTCAGCCTTCCCCTAGTGGTCTGCCTGCTAAGTAGGCAGGATGAGTAGTTCATCCTTCTCCTACTGAGACACAGTCATAGGGTGAGTGGTTCAGCCTTCCCCTAGTGATTTATTGTGTACAAGGTGAGTGGTTCAGCCTTCCCCTAGGATACCCCTGGCAGCATGTAAGCAAGATGAGTGGTTCATCCTTCTCCTGCTGAGACATCCTACCCATGCAGTCTGGGACTCATGGGAAGTACCTCTCATCTAGCCAATGAGTAGGGAAATGAGGATAGGGACCATAGTAGTACCGATGGACACATCGTGTTACTACCGTACTTCCTATGCTAGGATGATATTGATCTGGGATCAATTGGAACTGACTTTGGGTCAGTAAGATTGGAACTGACTTTGGGCCAGTAAGAGTGATATAACTCACTCTTTTTTGAAACTAACTTCAGGTCAGTAAGAGTGATATAACTCACTCTCTTTTGGAACTGATTTCGGATCAGTAAGAGTAGTATGATACACTCTCTTTATTTGGAACTGATTTCGGATTAGTAAGAGTGGTATGACACACTCTCTTTATTGGAACTGACTTGAGGTCAGTAAGAGTGGTATGAGACACTCTTTTTTATATGGGACAGACTTTGGGTCAGTAGAGGATGGTATGATGCATTCTTCTTCTTCATAGTTTAGCAGAGCAATGTAGGGCACTGATGGCAGAGATAGTACAATGTGGCAAATGGATTAGCAGATTGAGTTCTCCCTAGTTGAGAGGGAGTGTTAAAATTGGCAACTAGGGCCAAACTCCATGTGGATCTACTTATTCATGGCAACTAATATTTTTCTTGGATTCCTCTCGTCGAGAGGTTTAGGATTGATCTAAAGATCATCTGATTTCGACATGTATTCATGGAGATATGAATTTATTTGTGTTATGGGACAATTCGTCAAGGTCGGCTAGAAACCAAATTGCCCCCACTTGTCCTCAACGTTTTGGTATAAAAAGAGGTGGCTTGCAAGTCATTTGGAATAAACCTCTTGTGATCTCTTCCTCTCCACTTGTCTTTGGGTTTTGGTGGGAGGAGAGACCCTAAGAGAATACGCTGCCTTAGATCTAAATGCGGTCATGGGAGAGTAGGCTCTACGCTACCCTAATGGAGAAGCCTAATGCAACCATGGAAGAAGCCTTATTGTTATCAAGGATAAACACCTACCCTATCATGGAAAAGCCTAACGCTGTCCTAAAGGAGACTTTCCTACATAGCAAGAAGAAGCCCTAGACGTGGAGGAGAAAGGGTCCTCTTGAAGACCCTAAGCTGCCCTAAACGTAGGTCTAGAAGAGACCTTATGACACTGATCTATGATGGACTAAATTTGCTACCACAATGTGCCCTAGCCGCAGGCTTATGAGAATATCTATTAATAGAAAAGAGGAGACTTATATACAACTCAAAGAAGACTCTAACATTGCCATGAAGGTGAAGGCTTAACACAGTTCTATTGCTGTCCATGTGCCCTAAAAGTTGGTCTAAGAAGAGGCCTTAAGACGCTGTCAAAAAGAAGCCTATATGCTGTTCGAAGGGTGTTATCTACAACCAACCTATATGCTATTCAAAAAGACTCCTAGCCACAACAGGGAGTAAAGGGCTCAATACATTCTTGGAATGGTTAGATGGTACTCTCAAAGGAATGGAGCAAAGAAGGCTGATGATAATCACAACATATGTATAGGTAGCATACCTGTAGGTGTTGTCTTCTCTCAACATCAATTGGATGTAGCAGAAAAGACTTCAGATGATGACACTATATTATATCACTGTATATGGATGCAATGTATATCAGTGATATCACAATAGCTTTGTTAATAGCCTCGGTATATATATGTGTGTGTGTGTGCTCCTTCATGTACAATGAAAGGAAGCAATATCACATGCATTGTGATGTTTTGGAGACATTCTCTTCAGTGTTGCTATGTGCTAAGCCGCAGGCCATAGCACCATAACTAGGACTACCTTGGGGCTGTTGTATTAGGTTTGTTTGGAGACAGCATGATGAAATGCAACATAATGATGATGGGTGCAGCATGGTGCAACACAGTGATGATTAGTGCGGCATGATGAGATGCAGCATACTGATGATGGGTGCAGAATGGTGCAGCACAGTGATGATTAGTGCAACATGATGAGATGTAGCATAGTGATGATGGGTGCAGCATGGTGCAACACAGTGATAATTACTGCAGCATAATGAGATGCAGCATAGTGATGATGGGCGCATCATGGTGTAGCACAGTTATGATTAATGCAACATGATGAGATGCAGCATAGTGGATGAGTGCATCATGATGATGAGGTGCAACACAATGATGGATGCAGCTCAGTGATGGGTACAACATGGTGATGGATTCCCTTGAGTTCAAATCTGCTACCTCATGTGTCATCTTCTTAAAGAAGATCTCTGCTCTTATTTTGTCAAGTCAAAATGTTGACTTCTGATGTATATGTACTATCTCTCTCTCTACTAAACTATTGAAGAACATAAGAAGAATTGATCAAGGGTTTCCCCACATTGGGGTTTGTCCCTGGCTGGCGCCCAATCTTGTTGTCTCTTCGTCTGGCTTGTTTTTTTGCGATTTATGTTTATGTTCTATCTGCATTTTACTATCATGCTAAATGTGATTGCTAATCTGGAATTGATATTGCGCTAATATGGAAAATTGAAGTAAATTTGCTCCCAGCATAGAACATACCTAAAATTAACATATATAGTACTGGTACCGCCTTAGTGGTGGGGCAGTTCATCGCCCACCAGGGGTTGGAACATGCAAGGGTTCCTTTTTATGTTGTGATGGGGCAACATTGGCCCTAGGAATTGGGCGATGACCATAATGATAAGGGGTATAGCTCACGCTTGGTTTTTTCCCACATTCTAATTTTAATGTCTTGACCATCTTTTGCATTTTATAATTTTCTTTCTTTTATTTCTTGCTTGTGGCCATGATATGCTTTTTACTTTTCTTTTAGCTGCATCAATCTCTGGGGGAAAAATTTCCAGGCCCGACCCATATATGTGGACAAAGGTAGGAGGTGTGCTAGAATCCAGTGGACCTAGAGATGGGAGGAGTATAGGGATCGTAATGTACAGAGGGAAGTGATAAGTATGAAATGGGAAAACAGGACCACACTACTCAATTGAGGTTCCCTAAGTGGTGCCCTTCCTAAAGCCATGGGCTATTAGGGAAGGTTACACCGGACTAGGATTGAAGATTAGCCCCTCATTTAAGGTGAGGGAGCAAAACCATGGTCAAAACCCTTCCTTCTTCCGAGTCACTCAATAAACCGTCACTCGATAAACCATGCCAAAATGCCCAAATGAAAATAAGCACCCGATTGCATAATGAATAACATACCTTTGGGATCAGATTGCCCACCTTCTAACATGCGCCCTTGACAAATGGGCGAGGAATTATATGGCTGATGCAGGTGGCAGAGATAAAATGGCACATCACATCGGCTACAAGGTGGCTGTTAGGGGCTGGTGGCTACCGGTTGGAGGAAGATGACTATGAGAAAAGTTCTCTTAGGGGTACCCCACTTTTGGTGTGTTATAGGATCCACTAATTCACCTTCAGAAGCACTCATCTTCTTCATGTTAGTTATCATAGGTGTAGACATGGGCCTGCAATTCTCCATCTTGAACCTCGCTTTATACTTCTCGATACGACCATTAGCTACATGTTTGATATTGTAGATCCACTGATAAGTGACCACAAAATTTCCCTCCTGTCTCGACATGATTTCCCATACATCATTGCTCATGATGGAGATATACTCCTCTATCATGGCATTTATCTAGACTTGCTCACTTATAGCCTCCTCAAAAGTGGAAGGCTTAGACTCACTAGTGCTGCTCAACAGTGCCAAATAACTGGAATACCTAGTCAATGGTCTACTTTGCTCAAAAGTGCTAGTAGGAGCCTCCACATGCTCCTAAGCATCTCTCAATGTCTGCTCGGCTCATCTCAGCCTCCCCCTGATAGAGCTCGAAGAAATATCCAACTCATCCTTCGAATCTATTGTTTGTGTCCCTACTTGTCCCAACTTAGCCTTAGGAGCCCCTCGCTCCTGCTCTTGTACCATTATTGACTCCCTTGCATGAGATCTCCTAAGTGTCCTGTCCTCATCAATCTGACATCTCAACTCAAGATCACTTTTCTCTGTCCTAGAATATAGACTTGGTAGGCCTTTGAGACCTCATTGTAGCCAACAAACATGCCCCTCTCAGATAAGGGCTCTAGCTTAGTCCTCTTCTCTATAGGCACATGGACATAAATTGGACTACCGAATATGCGCAAATGACTTCCATTTGGTTTCACCCCTGAAAATAGCTCCTCAAGAGTTACGTCCTTCAACACCCCGTGAGGACTCCCATTCTGCGCGTACACAACTGTATTGTAGGTCTCCGCCCACAAGAACGTAGGAAACACCTGATCATAGATCATTGCCGTTGCTACCTCCATGATGGTTGTATTTTTCCTCTCGACAACCCCATTCCACTGAGGTTTCTAAGGTATTGCGAGCTCCATGATTCTTGCTTCCCTACAAAAACTTATTGGAGGTATACTCACCCCTATTATCTGATCTCAACACCTTAATATTCCTCCCTATCTGGTTCTCCAGAAGAGCCTTGAACTCTTGAAACTGATCAAAGACATCATCCTTGGTCTTCAGGAAGTATATCCAAGTCTTCTTGGAATAATCATCTATGAACGTGCAAAATATAAGGACCCTGCGATCGTCGTCATAGACATAATACCACAAATATCATAATGCACCGATTTTATCATGCCTTTAGACCCGATCTCACTTTGAGAATACGCAGTCTTGGCATGCTTGCCAAGAGCACACCCTTTGCACACTCCATCCTTCTCCACTTGGATTTTTGGAAAGCTAGTAACCATCCTCTACACCATCAGAAGAGCTCTATAGTGTAGGTGCCCCATCCTCCTCATACCAAATCTCGCTTTGGCTATCACTCTCATGGATGAGAGCCTTCACTGGCAACCCTCACAATAGATAGAGATCCCTTGTAATGTTCCTAATAGAAATTTTACAGTGATAACCAAAGACATGCAAGAAATTCAACACAAATAATTTTCAGTAAACACCCATGAAACAGAAAATGCTCCCAGAATGTCAAAATGGGCAATTTTATATATATAATTGCTGGAGTACAATGGAAAATAGAAGGAGTGCACTTGGGCTTGCAAAAGGCAAGCTACAAGCTCCAGGTTGTCAATATATCAGTGCCCAACTACTATAGAAGTTTGTCCTCTAGAAAATTGAGTTGGCCCAGTATTTCTGCACTGCTAGTTGTCTTGAGACCTTGATTCGACCCCTCAGATCTGCCCAAAAAATTCTGTAAAATTAGAGTTGAGATCCTTGCCAAAAAACCAGAAAACCTAGAAAGGGTTTGCTCTGGTTTTAACCCTCCAAATTCGGCCCCAAATAGCTTGGCCCTTCTCCACAGTGATAAAATTCCACTTGTGGTAGAGAATGATGTTTGTTGCTACCAAAATGCTAGGAACCTCCCCACAATTACCTTCCAACCAAAATCCAGGCAACCCAACTCCTCAATCCTCCACCCAAGACTTCCCACACTTAACACCCGCAAGTGACTGCGCAAGCCTATAGAAGATGACACAATCCCCACGTCCCATAAATCCGTATTGAGTGATGGACTTCCTCTACTCCTAAAAATCCTCCTCCTTTGTCTGGAATTTAGCCAAGAAACTCCTCAACAACAATGTCATTCCCAACTTCGGCACCACTCTTCCTCAATGACTGCGTGGCTTCTCCTTCTGCGTCCTAGCTGAACCAAAATGGTGTGGTACTTGCGTGATGTCTCTCTCACATCCTCCAAACAAAGATAAAAGCCTTCCTAAGGTGGCACTCAAGGTCCACCGAAGAAAGGTTGAGCTTCACTCCTTGGGAAGCTCTTGTGCTAAGTAGCACTTGTAAGTCAGTTGAACAACCAAAGCAACAATCGATTATCAAAATGTCAAAAAGCCCCAAATGATGCTTCTTCCCTCTTATTTATATTTGTTGACCCTTGGTCTTATGTGGGTCCCTTCAATGACTTCGACCTCCCTTAGGCAATTCGAATTCTCCACCAAGTAGATCGTATTATTTTGTGGGTAGGTGGTCCCCACATTCCACTAAAAGGACTTTAACCCACTTTTCCTAAGTATTTTCTCCAAAATTTCCTTTAGGCCCAAAATGACAAAATTTACAAAATTGGGTTCTCCCTCCTTAGTAAAATATTTAGAAAGGGACATGACAATCCTCCCGTCCCAGATGTTGCTTGTCCCCAAGCAACTGCAAGGCTAGATGATGTAAGATTTGCTCACTTTCCCACGTGGCATCCTCTTTCGACAAATCTTTCCATTTGACCAAATACTCTCTAATTACCTAGTTCCTCAATCTCCTCTCTCGGGTCTCCAATATGGACTATGGTGGCAAAACTAAGTGCCCCTCATTTTCTAGAGGAAGCAATTCAGTTGCTGCTGAAACCTGTTGTCTCAACACCTTTTTTAGGCATGAGACATGGAACATGTTGTGAATTCGAATCTTTGAAGGTAGCTCCAGCTCATAAGCTACCTTTCCGACCCTCCTAATCACCTTATACAACCCATAAAATCGTGGTCGAAGTTTCTCGGTCCCCTTTTGCTTTAATGAGGACTGCCTGTAGGGATGCAGTCGTAGGTAGACCATGTCTCCCACTTGAAACTGTCTCTCCACCCTGTGCTAGTCAGCATATATCTTTTGCTGATTCTCAGCTACCTGCAAGTTGTTCTTGAGAGCTTGGAGAATCTCCTCGATCTCTTCAACCCAATCCTTTTCCCTTGGGGTCCTGCTATCTCAAAACACCATGTTAGAAAAGGAGAGTGCATCATAACCATAAAGTGCTCAGAAAGGGGACATACCGATCGACATGTGATAGGTGGTGTCGTGGCGGAATTCTCCCAGATGAAGCCACTTCACCGACACTCTCTGTTGCCTCGTCACATAATTGCGTAGGTACCCCTCCAACCATTTGTTCACGATTTTGGTCTGCCCATCTGTCTGTGGGTGATAGCTAGTGTGGGGCGTAAGCTTTGTTCCCACCAATCGAACAACTCCTGCCAGAAAGCACCCATAAACGGGCTGTCCCTGTCGCTAACAATGGTCTTGTGAAGACCATGTAATCGTAAGAGCTCTCGAAAGAACAACTTGGCCATTTGAGAGGTTGAAGATCTCGATGAGATGGCGAAGAGGTGGGCGAACTTGGTCAATCAATCCACCACAACGTAAATACAATCTTGCCCCTATGCAATAGGAAGCCCCGTGATAAAATCCATGGAAACGCTCTCCCACTTCCTCTCCGAAATGGGGAGCAGCTGTAGAAAACCTGCAGGATGTGACAGCTCCACCTTGTTCCTCTGACAATCTACGCACTCCTGCACGTGCCTCAGTACATCTCCCTTGAGTCCCTGCCATGAGAACCTCTCCCTAATAGCACAATATGTTTTGAGGAACCTAGGGTGTCCTATTAGAGGGGAATCATTAGTTGCCTGCATAATCCACTCCTTGAGTTGAGACCCTGACACCAAGTATATCCTGTCCTAGTAGTAAATCATGTTATCCATCACTCAGAACTTGTCTACCCTGTGTGTACCATCTAGGATCTCACAAGCCTACCTGTCTTTGGAGTACTCAACTAAAAGTTGAGCCTTCCAATCATTGGTCATATCCAGCAAAGATTGTATTGCTGGCCTTTGAGAAAGTGCATTTGCCACTACATTGTGCTTGCTCTTCACGTACTTGATCTCAAAACCATAAGCTTGGATCTTACTCACCCATTTCTCCTACCTCTCCTCCAATGACTGTTGCTCTAGGAAAAATCAAAGACTGTTGTGGTTAATCTTCACCTTGAACTAGTTTTGCCCATATTGCTTGAACTTGACCAATGCATGCATCACGGCCAACTTCTCTTTGTCATAAACAAAGTACAATCGCTTGTGGGGTAGCAGTTTCCTGCTCTCAAATGCACAACCCCATCTCCCTCATCAGAAGCATCACACTTCGGCACAAAGGGTCGTCTCTAGCAAAGCCAAGATAGGGCAGTTACTTATAACCTTCTTGAGGCCCTCAAAGGGCTCCTGTGCCACCCGCGGCCACTCAAAAGCCCGCCTTTTTGTCAAATATGTGAGGAGTGCTGAAAGTTGTGAGAATCCTCTCACGAATCTCTCATAGTAAGTACAAATGCCTAGGAAACCCCTCAGCTCAGTCACTTTCCTGGGTGTGGGCCAATCCGAGATGGCCTTGATCCTCTCCTAGTGTACTTTCACTCCATCCTCCTCAATAACATGCCCTAGGTACAACATCTCTGTCAGTCCAAACTCACAATTGGACATCATCGAATACAACTGCTGCTCAAGTATGCGAAGTACTACTTCCAAGTACTGAAGGTGCTCCTCCCATGTTCGACTATAGATGAGTATGTCGTTAAAGAAGACAAGGACAAAATGCCGCAATTGCCCATGAAATGTGTGGTTTGTACAAGACTCAAATGTAGCCGGGGCATTGGTTAGCCCAAAGGGCATCACCAAGAACTCAAAGTGTCCATAGTGGTAACGAAAGGCAGTCTTAGGGATGTCCTGCTCCCTCATCCGGATTTGATGGTACCCCGAGCACAGATCTAACTTAGAGAAGTATTTCGCTCCCCTAAGCTCATCTATTAGCTCGTCAATACGCGAGATGGGGTACCTGTTCTTCAACATTCTCTTGTTGAGGGCCCTATAGTCAATGCACATGTGGAAGGTCTTGTCCTTCTTCTTCACCAGCACCACAGAAGAAGCGAAGGGACTCTAGCTAGGCCTGATGTGCCCCAATCTCAACAGCTCCTGGATAACCCTCTCTATCTCATCCCGATAGGCTTTGGGGTACCTATATGGAGTAGTGATGATTGTGTTCACCCCCTCCTCAAGCTCAGTAGTGTGCTCAAACCCATGATCGGGTGGTCTTCCGGTGGAATCTCCCCAAAAACCTCCTAGTGCCTCTCCAACAAGGCTAGTATGTTTGGATGCATAGGCTATGTCAGAGCCCTTGTCTCTGAGATCCTCAACTCGACTGCCCACTCTATGTCCCATTCTCGTAGATCTGCCTCCATTTGGTGAGCTGAAATTGTTCGGGGTGGGTAAGAGTGGATCCCCCTCAATAATACTAGCTTCTCATCTGGCCCCATAAACTCCATCTTTAACTTATGCCAGTCAGTGGTGACCCTCCCCAACGAGTACAACCACTGGACACCCAACACCATGTTGGTGTTTGGGACATCAACTACCCAAAAGTGACTAGTGAGCGAGTAGTTCCCCATCTTCACAGTCAACCCGGGAACATACTTCGTGCACTACATGGTCCGGTCTCCTGGCACTGGCACGAAGAACCCCTCAAATGTCTCTATGTGAATGCCCCTACACTCCACCATCTGAGCATCAATAAAGTTGTGGGTGGCCCCACTGTCTACTAGGACTAACACTCATTGCCCCTGTACCATCCCCGTGATCTTGAGTGTCAAGTACTTTGGTACTCCCCGAAGTGAAATAAGGAATCCCCTAGATGGGGCAAACGGTCCTCCTCTAGGTGGTGGTAGGGGTGGCCCTCCTGATGACTATCCTCCCTCATCTCCCTGCTTTGTTCCCATCTCGAACTTCTCATCTGGCTCACTGTTTGAATACACCTCAATGAAATGGGCCTTGCCCTTGGTGCACTTGTGCACAGGTGCCTAAGGCTAAGGCTCCTGGAATGTGAAGCACAACCTCCTCCTCTTGAGGTCTCTTTGGATCTCCTCATCCATCTAGCCACGTCCCCCATCCCTTGGAGGTGGTCTAGTGTCTCGGTTCCCCTATGGGGCCATGGGTCTAGTGGGAGCAAAGGCCTAGGTCTTGGGCACTGCGTCAATCATATCCCGGGTCTTGGAGATAGCATCTGTAAGTGATATGGGCTTGCAGGCCTTCACTAACCACGCAATGGCTCGACAAGCCCCTCCACAAATAACATGATCAACTGGGCCTCCGAGATGTCTATCACCATCACTGCCAGTCTTTGGAACTCCACAATGTAAGCCTCTGTGTTGCCAGTCTACCTCAAATGGGCTAACTCCCTGAAATGCAACTCTAGGTCTTTCCTCTCAAATCTCTCTAGCAATATCCGGGTGAACTCTGTGTAAGAAGTGATGTGGATGTGTCCCAACATGATTAGCGCATGGTACCACCACTCCTGGGCATCCCCCTCCAAGTGAAGAGTAGCGAACAAAATAACATCGCTCCCCCGCATGGGGTTCAGGCGGAAGTATGTGTCTAACTTATGAATCCAAGCCCTGGCTGAACTCTTGGCTGACCCATCAAAGTTAGGGAGTGTAACCTTCCCTGTTATCTTTTGCATATCTTGGTTATAGATGGTCCCCCTCTATAGTGTGCTCCAGCCCCGGTAGTACGTCTCTCCTTGAGGTGTATGTACTCACCAAAAGACATCACTTGCTTAATTCGGGCATCCAACCCCTGGTAGTCATCAATTTTGGACACAACTGAGTTGACCAAGTTTGCAACCGGGTCTAGCTCCCTCTTTGGCTCTGGCTCATCCACAAAGTGAGGCATAGTGGGATGGCCAACCTGCCCACACTGGGGAGTATGTGGGGCATAGATTATTTTAGGGGCGAATGTTTGCCCTTTGGAGAAATTAAGGGGTTTTAAATTTTTAGTGGACGAATATTTTGTATCATAGTACATTTTTACAAATCACCTAAAATAGCCCACCTTATTTTAAGGGAGAGTGTAAAAAAGTTAAATTTAGCCCTTGAAATTAGGAGTTACAACCTTCCATTCGCCCAATTTCAAGAATAAGTTTTATTTAAGTGAATCCATTCGCCCATTTTCAAGAATAGGCTTTATTTAAGTGATTCCCATGGGCCA
>APFE030556428.1:0-37794 GCA_000404065.3 Pinus taeda | reverse complement strand
TTATTGATAAAATCGCCTTCCATTTTTCCTATATACCATGGAGATTCGCCCATTTATTATACTTATAAATTTAGGGGGGGTTCTTAAAATTTTCCCTGATGTGGGGGTTGATAAGTACGACTACCCTCCCTCCTGCTCTGGAACCTCCATCACCATTTGGCTCCTCTTCCAACCTTCCATTCATCTGCAGCCCCATCACCTGCGGCATCATGTCCATCATGAGCTGCCCTTGCCTTAACATCTGCTGATTGAGTCTCAGCAGCTCCTCCAAAACCTGATTTTGGCCCATTTGCTTGGGCTGCTTGTTGTCTTCTTGGTTGTCCATCCCGCCTCTAATATTTTCCACTTCGGTGTCTGAAAATGGATTTGGGCCTCCTTCTCTAACTCGACCCCTGCCTCTGTCTCTACCATGACCTCTCTAGAAAACCAACCATTGATATCTAGGTGGCATTACCTGCTCCTGTTCCCCACCCTGGCCAAGAACATGCTCTGATACCACTGTAATGTTCCTAATAGAAAATTTACAGTGATAACCAAAGACATGCAAGAAATTCAACACAAATAATTTTTAGTAAACACCCATGAAACAAAAAATGCTCCCAGAATGCCAGAATGGGCAATTGTATTATATATATAATTGTTGGAGTACAATGGCAAATAGGAGTGCACCTTGGTTTGCTCAAGGCAAGCTACAAGCCCTAGGTTGTCAGAATATCAGTGCCCAATTGCTGTAGAAGTTTTTCGTCCAAAAATCTGCGTTGGCCTAGTATTTCTGCACTGTTGGCTATCTTGAAACCTTGATTTGAACCCTTAGAAAAACCCAGAAAGGGTTTGCTTAGGGTTTGATCCTCCAAATTCAGCCCCAAATAGATTGGCCCTTCTCGACAACCAAAAAATTCGACCTGTAGTAGAGAATGATTTTTGTTGCTCCCAAAATGCTAGGAACCTCCCCACAATTACCTTCCAACCAAAATCCAGGCAGCCCAACTCCTCAATCCTCCACCCAAGACTTCCCACACTTAACACCCACAAGTGATTGCGCAGGATTGTAGAAGATGACGCAGTCCCCACGTGCCAAAAATCTGTATTGAGTGATGGACTTCCTCTACTCCTGAAAATCCTCCTCCTTTTCCTGGAATTTAGCCAAGAAAAACCCCAACAACAATGTAATTCCAAACTCCTGCACCACTATTCCTCAATGACTGTGTGCCTTCTCCTTCTACGTCCCAGCGGAACCAGAATAGCGTGGTACCTGCGTGATGTCTCTCTCCCAGCCTCCAAACAAAGATAAAAGCCTTCCTAAGGTGGTACTCAAGGTCCACCGAAGAAAGGTTGAGCTTCACTCCTTGGGAAGCTCTTGTGCTAAGCAACACTTGTAACTCAGCTGAACAACTAGAGCAACAATCGATTATCAAAATGTCAAAAAGCCCCAAATGATGCTTCTTCCCTCTTATTTATACTTTTTGGCCTTGGTCTCATGTGGGTCCCTCCAATGACTTCAACCTCCCTTAGGCAATTCGAATTCTCCACCAAGTAGTGCATATTATTTTGTGGTAAGGTGGCCCCCACATTCCACTAAAAGGACTTCGACCCACTTTTCCTAAGTATTTTCTCCAAAATTTCCTTTAGGCCCAAAATGACAAAATTTATAAAACTGGGTTCTCCCTCCTTAGTAAAATATTTAGGAAGGTACTTTAAATCCCTCTCCCTCCTATCGATCACTTGCTTCTTGTTGAAATCGGTCCCTTTCGACCCAACCACCACTTCACCTCCCGTAAAGCTAACCTCCAATCCGCTATCTTCCATGGCCAAAACTAAAAGGAGATTCTTCTCCAACGGTAGTACATATAATACCTCGTTCACCTCCATGATACCGCTTGAGTCCATCTAGAACTCGATACCCCCAGTGCCCTCGATTGCATACTTTGCCTTGTCACCAAGCTCCACATTTACATCTTGGGCCCCCTTGGTTATGCTGGTGAAGAGATCTCAAGATCCCATCATATGATGAGATGCTCCACTATCCACAAACCAGACACCTCTCGTGATGGTTCCAGAAAGGCAAGATACTAGGGCAAATTCTTTAGCTGCTGTAACAATCTTGCCCTTGCCCTTCTTTTTGTTATAGCACTGACTAGTAAAATACCCAAACTTATGACAAACAAAGCATTTAACTTTGCTCATGTCCTTTTCCTTTTTGTTTTGTGAAGATGCTCCTCCACCCTAGTTTTGCTTGACCTTCGCTTTTGCCTTTTTCACTTGTGCAGCAAGAGCAACTTCATCTTTTTCCTCTCTACCCTTTCACTGTCCTCCGCTCAAGGAATTTTCCCAGATCCCCTGCTGGGTGAAGTCATCCCATAACTGGCTCCAATCAGGTAGCTACCGACGAGAAAGAATCCCATCCACAAAAGTGGGCCACTACTTCGCACACCCCTTTAGAGCAACTTTGATCAGCTCTGAATCATCCACAGTTTCCCCAACCACTGTAAGCTCATCACGAGCCTGTTGGACTCTTGTGAAGTAAGATGTCACGATATTAGACCTATTCATTTTAATACTGTTCAACTTCTCTTTCAACACCATTTTCCTGTTCTCATTTATACTCTAATAAAGGCCGGTTAGAGCTAACATTTGTCTTTCCGTGTATTTCTCTGATATGTGGGGGATTATATGATCCCTCACACAATCCAAAATTATGTAGCTCACTTTCATACCCTTCACCCTATGCTCGATTGCAAGATTTGGATTTGAAGGAATCTACATGTCACTGCTCACTAAATCCTAGAGACCATTCGACTTCAAAATCCAGGGAATTCGTTCCTTCCAGGGGCTGAAATTTGATACTCCATCCAACTTGTCTTCATATCTCAAATTGAACAATGATGCCATCTCTAGAAAGTAGTCATGACCACAAAACCTAGCTGCAAAATTTAATAAAATAATTTTGTTGCTGCAAAAAAGGAAAACTTGCTGATGCAAATCCTCGTGATCTTAGATCTCTCTTTTAGAGTCTTCTAGATTGCTTTGATACCATGTTAAATTTCTAATACCAGCAAGATTTATTTTCTCACAACAAATTAATTTATCCCCAACAATTTATTTATTTACCCACATAAACACTGATTTATTGAAAAATAAAATCACTGGTATTTTTAACTTCTAGAAAAAATATGCAGCAAAAATAAACCGGAGAGATCAATCACATATTGCAAAATTAATTAACCCACAACAATTCTCCATCATTTCATTATTTGGAAATTCTAGTTTTTCGACCCACAAAGATACAAGGAAAATTACAAATTTGGAACTTGCAACTTGTCTCCCTCAGAATGAATTTGACCTAGGTAAATCGTCCTCAAGGAAATCTGCCTCTGGATGAAATTGGCCTGAAGAACTCGGTCTCCAACATCTAGATCTGTGCCCTGCCACTAATGTGCCCTGGAAAAACTCCACACTTCAACAACTCAGTGTTAAGTTTAGGTATGTTTTATGCTAGAGCAATTTATTTCAATTTTCACAGTTAGCTCAATATTTTTCCAAATTAGCAATCACATCAACATTAAAGTAAACAACAGATAGAACATAAATATAAATCGCAGAAGACAAGCCAAGACAAGGACACAAGATGTGGCACTAGCTAGGGACAAACCCCAATGTGGGGAAACCCTTCGTCAATTCTTCTTATATGATCTTCAATAGTTCAGTAGAGAGAGAGAGAGAGAGAGAGAGATAGTACATTTACAACAGAAGTCAACACTTTGACTTATCTAGGTAAGAGAATAGATCATCTCTACATGAGATCAGTGGAAGACGTGCTGCTTCAACTAATTCTCTAAGGTGACTCCTTCACCTATCATTGTGCTGTATCTTGTCATCATGTTGCACACATCATCACATCGCTGGACCTCAAGCTGCCACTGTTGTCCCATGTACCATACTGCTGTCCCACTGTTAGTGATATTGCCATTCCATGGTTGCCATACTACTGTCCCGACTGCTTGCTCCATCAAGCTTCATTGTTGCTCCATGCATCACCATACTTGCAGCTGTCCATGCTTTACCATGCTGCATAGCTGTCCCATTTAGACATGCTGTACCTTTGCATGCTTGCTGTACTTGCTGCTAAGTACCATATCCCTTGCATGCTGCCGTACCAATGTGCTCAATTTGCTCCAACAAGCTGCAAGGAAAACTGATCCAAACTGGTCAACTCCTTTGACTCAACATCCCTCCACAAAACACTGTTATCATTTGTTTGCACTACAGTTTGCTGCACTCCTGGTTAGGGCACTTACTGCAGCCCTAGTTTCATCCCACAGTCAACAAACTAGCCCTTTAAGGGCTGCGACATACCCTCAAAGGTCTCCTCCTCACCCACGCTACTTGCTTAGGGTACTGTCTACCCTTGACAATCCTCACGCAGCCTCTAGCTGTGTGCTATGGCTTGTGGCCTAGCACAACCAAATGTTGTAGCAAAAGACCTCCAAAAATCTGCCCAGACAACTTCCAAACAACAACGTATTTGACCCTTAGGAACTCGGCCTAACAGTCATCCTTCTCGGCCCTCTTCATAGCAAACTCGGACCTTACATCACTGTTGCAGTCCTAAGACAATCCGCACTTGCCTCAGCCACTCGGCCTCCTGTAGTTGACTTCAGATCCCTTTCTTCCATGCTGTCCAAACTCCATAACTCCTCCAGTTCTCTTCTAGGCTGCTGCGGCTAGAGTATATCCATACCACCCTTAGGACAACGTATCTCCATAGGGCAGTGTAGAGCCTAGGGCTTGATATGACAGAGGTTAGGTCTTCTTAGGATCTTGGATAGGCCTCCTTTATACAACGCATAAGAACCTTTGTTTAACTGCAAATATATGACTGCATTAATCCTTCTTTTGCTGCTTCTAGGGCATGACTAGATTCCCTTCAACTGCGGCTAGATGTTCCTCTCTTCAACTGTGTCTAGGGCATCTTGATTTGCTGTGTATAGAACCCTTTCTTTACTGCATCTAGGGCTTCTCCCTCTTGATCTTTGTAACCACAAAATCCAGGCGAGTGGAGAGAGATCCTAGGAGAAGTGTGTGTGAGAAATGACTCTCAAGTCATCTCCTTCTATACTAAAACGTTGAGCACTTGTGGGGTTTATTTGGTTGCTGGTCGACCTTGACGAACTGTCTTATAACACAAATAAATTCATATCTCCATGAATACTTATTGGAATCGGATGATCTTTAGATTAATCCTACACCTCTTGATGAGAGGGATTTAAGAAAAATATCAGTTGCCATAAATAATCTAACCCACATGGAGTTTGGCCCTAGTTGCCAAATTTAACACTCCCTCTCAACTAGGGAGAACTCCATCCACTGATCCATATGTCTGATTGTACTATCTCTGCCATCAGTGCCTTGCACTGCTCTATTCTGCTTTGCTGAAACATGAAGAAGAAGAATTGATTGAGAATGTCTCATACCATTCTCTACTGACCCGAAGTTAGTTTCATCTGAAGAGAGTGTGTCATATCACTCTTATTGCCCCGAAGTAGATCCCAGATCAATATCACAAGAGAGTGTCTCAAACCACTCATACTGATCCCAGATCAGTTTCATTGATCCCAGATCAATGGAGGTCATCCTAGCATAGGGAGTACAATAGATACAATGATGCGTCCATCGATAGTACTACTATGGTCCCTAACCCCATTTCCCTGCTCATTGATCAGATGAGAGGTACTTCCCATGAGTCCCAGACTGCATGGGTTGGATGCCTCGACAGGAGAACTAATCATCCTATCCACTGGAGAACGAATCATCCTGTCCCACAATGGTCACAGGAGAACTAATCATCCTTGCCCACAGGAGAACTAATCATCCTATTTCACAGTTGCCACGGGAGAACTAATCATCCTGGCCCACAGGAGAACTAATCCTCCTGTTCCATAGTCGCCACGGGGTATCACAGGGGAAGGTTAAACCTGTCACCCTATACATAGCGCACCACCAGGGGAGGGTGAGTCGCCCTATGGTCGTATGTTGCTCCAAGAAGTACCCTGCGCCCCCCTGGAGCTCCTAGAGCTCAATGTG
Source organism: Pinus taeda (assembly GCA_000404065.3). Lineage (NCBI taxonomy): Eukaryota > Viridiplantae > Streptophyta > Pinopsida > Pinales > Pinaceae > Pinus > Pinus taeda. The sequence goes on along the minus strand of APFE030556428.1, from coordinate 31,713 downwards.
TGCATCATACATGACCCTCATAAGAGGGTCTCCAAATGACACCAAGTTGTTCTCGGAAAGTCAAGAATTTGACCTTTCCCCGGGGCTTTGACAAAATGTCTACGACCTGTACATCAATCTCAATGCGATGGAGCCTCCTCGCTTATCGACTTACCATATCCCAGATGAGGTAGTATCTGATGTCTATCTGCTGGGGCAATCATCAAATACAGGATTCCTCAACAATCAAATCCCCCCTGGTTGTCACAAAGGATCACAGTGGTATTCATCATATGTACTAACAACTCACTAAAGAGCTTCCACAACCAGGAAGCTTCATACAAGATCATACTCATAGCTATGTATTCGGTCACGGCGGTGCTTATAGCAACCGACTTCCGCTTCTTGCTTATCCATGATATCAAAGCAGAATCCAAAGAGAACCAACACTCAGAAGTGCTCTTGCGATCCTCCACACTGCCTGCGCAGTCAACATTCGAATAATCATGCATCTTCACATTTCCTGCAGTGTATCTCAATCCATGAGAGATTGTGCCCCACAGATATCTTAGAAGATTCTTGGCGCCAACCTAGTGAGGCTCGAACAAATATGAGCTCACCATGCTAACTGCAAAACATATGTTCGGACAGAAGTTCACCAAGAACATCAATGTGAATGAGTTTATGAAACTCAGAGGCATTTCCCAAATCTGGTCCATCATCACTACCACATAACTTCTGAAAGTTAAACTCCATCGAGGTAGTCACGGGCTTGCAATTGACCATTCCACATTCGGAATCCAACTCCCTCTTACTTCTGCAAGTGAGAGGGTCTGCACCTGTTTGAAATAGGTCGTCCTCAGAGGGTGTTGGTATGAGAGGTCTATCATCCACAATGTTCAAACAATGGTTTGGATCGGGTTCACTCTTAGTGAATCTCAACTTCATCTGACAGCTATCAATCCTCTCATACTATGCCCTGGGTGTTTTGCTTCAAGCCACAAAGAGCTTTCTTCCACCTGTATTAGGGAAAATTTTAAGGATGGAAAATTATCTTGAAGTTTAAAAACATTGGCGAATCCCACTAGTCCCTAATATTCAAACTATAAAATGTTTATTGATATATTTGTAAAATAATTCAAATTTATAATGATTTTACATATACTCTCTATATAATGTTGGCGATTTTTAAGGTGAAATAATTTATATTGTAAACTTTGGGCGAATTATTTTTATAAAAGATGGAAATTGGCGAATCTTTTTTTTGGAAAAATCATGGAAAATTAGCCGACCTGCGAATATTAGCCCCTAAAAGTTTCCATGACCTATATATATGAGATTCCCAATCATGAATCTCAAACTCCTCAGGTTGTTTTTTTCCTTCGTTACATCTTAGACATGTACCTTCATGCTCTTCTTGAATTTAGGCATCCCTGTCACCATCTGACGTACATCGGGTAGGGCCCCATAAGTAGACCTCCGGTGTTATAGATGAGATATGTCAATTGACATAATCCCCAATGGACCATCCTGTAACTTGATACAAATTGCCAACCCTGAACCCATGAGAGAAAGTATCTTTTGAAAATTCTATTTTCAAACACGTACTTTTCCATCAATGAATGCCAGCTTGAAACCTTTGACTTCCATTGTCGAAATGGACACCAGGTTCTTCTTGCGATCAGGTACATAAAAGAGATTCTTGTAAATGAATCGAGTTACCCATATTCAATTGAGGGGTAACATTCCCTACAACCTTTCCGGGTTAGGTGGCATCGACTCCAAGTATAATCCCACGGTTGTTTCCATCTCTACCAAATTCGAGAGAGCACCCTTCTATTCAATGAGGTGCCTTGAAGCATTATAATCAATAAGTCAGATTCCCAAAGAATCTGAAGGAGAGGGCCAATATAAGATAACGCTTCTTTATCTTATCAGAAACAACATTTGATTCTTCATACTTGGGGTTCCTTGCTTTCTCTGAAGAGTCAGCTGTTTCCTTGATGACCTACATTACCAGTCATTCCTCTGATTATTGAAGATGTCCCTGGAATGATTGTTATCATCATCAAGTGATGTGTCCCTGCCATTCAAACACTCCTTCGCATAATGGCCGAACTTATTGCCACCAAGGCATCAACCTTTCCTTCCTCCCTTAGATTCGAACTTCCCAATGAAGTGATCTTTAGATAGGCCATTAGAAGCTTCCACTGTGCCATTTTGATAATATACTCTGCTTCGACTTCACCCTTCGTGAATTTGAAGAGGGATGAGGAACCCATTGATCCTTTTGTCCTTTCCCAACTGTCTTCAGTGATTGCTCTTTCACTCTTGCTTGGGCTTTGTCTTCACCTCAGCGTTGATACCATGTTAAAGCTTAGGTATGTTCTATGCTAGAGCAATTTATTTCAATTTTCACAGTTAGCTCAATATCTTTTCCAGATTAGCAATCACATTAGCATTAAATTAAATTGCAAATAGAACATAAATATAATTCGTAGAAGACAAGCCAAGACAAGAGGACACAAGATGTGGCGCTAGCTAGGGACAAACCCCAATGTGGGGAAACTCTTCGTCAATTCTTCTTATATGATCCTCAATAGTTCAACAGAGAGAAAGAGAGATAGAGATAGTACATATACAACATAAGTCAACACTTTGAATTACCTAGATAAGAGAATAGATCATCTCGACATGAGATCAGTTGAAGACGTGCTGCTTCAATTGATTCTCCAAGGTGACTCCACCTATCATTGTGCTGCATCTCGTCATCATGCTGCACCTCACTGTGCTACACCATCCTGCACTCATCATCACATTGCTAGACGTCATGCTGCCACTGCTGTCCCATGTGCCATACTTCTGTCCCACTGTTAGTGATATTGCCATTCCATGGTTGCCATAATGCTGTCCCAACTGCTTGCTCCATCAAGCTTCATTACTGCTCCATGCATCACCATACTTGCAGCTGTCCATGCTTTACCATGCTGCATAGCTGTTCCATTTAGACACGCTGTTCCTTTGCATGCTTGGTGTACTTGTTGCTAAGTACAATACAACTGTCACAATGTTAGTTTGCTGTCCCTTGCATGCTGTTGTACCAATGTGCTCAATTTGCTCCAACGCGCTGCAAGGAAAACTGATCCAAACTGGTCAACTCCTTTGACCCAACATACCTCCACAAAACACTGCTGTCATTTGTTTGCACTACAGTTTGCTGCACTCCTAGTTAGGGCACTTACTGTAGCCCTAGTTTCATCCTACAGCGAACAGACTAGCTCTTTAAGGGCTGCGACATACCCTCAAAGATCTCCTCCTCACCCACACTGCTTGCTTAGGGTATTGTCCACCCTTGATAGCCCTCACGCAACCTCTAGCTATGTGCTATGGCCTGCGGCCTAGCACAACCGATTGCTGTAGCAATGGACCTCCGAAAATGTGCCTAAACAACTTCCAAACAACAACATATTTGACCCTTAGGAACTCAGCCTAACAGTCATCCTTCTTGGCCCTCTTCACAGCAAACTCGGACCTTGTTTACATCACTGTTCCAGCCCTAAGACAATCCACACTTGCCTCAGCCACTGGGCCTCCTGTAGCAGACTTCAGACCCCTTTCTTCCACGTTGTCTAGACTCCAAAACTCCTCATGTTCTCTTCTAGGTTGCTGCGGCTAGGGTACATCCATACTACCCTTACATATGACAGTGGTTAGGTCTTCTTAGGATCTCGGATATGCCTCCTCTATACAGCGTATAGGAACCTTTGTTTAACTGCAAATATATGACTGCATTAAACCTTCTTTTGCTGCAGCTAGGGCATGACTAGATTCCCTTCAACTGCGGCTAGATGTTCCTCTCTTCAAGTGCGTCTAGGGCACCTTGATTTGATGTGTATAGAACCCTTTCTTTATTGCGTCTAGGGCTTCTCCCTCTTGATCTCTCTAACCACAAAACCCAGACAAGTGGAGAGAGATCTTAGGAGAAGTGGGTGTGAGAAATGACTCTCAAGTCATCTCCTTTTATACTAAAACGTTGAGCACTTGTGGGGTTTATTTGGTTGCTGGTCGACCTTGGCGAATTGTCTTATAACACAAATAAATTTATATCTCCATGAATAATTATCGGAATCGGATGATCTTTAGATCAATCCTACACCTCTCGTTGAGAAGGATCCAAGAAAAATATCAACTGACATAAATAAGATGACCCACATGGAGTTTGGCTCTAGTTGCCAAATTTAACACTCGGGCTTCTCCAAATAAATACAATTCTTTGGCAACTCGTCCTTGCAATCTCCTCCTTCTTTGCCTCCTTGGATTCACACAAACCCACTCACACTTCTCCTTCTCTGCATATTGGTCCAATGATCCACTAGGACTGTAGAGAAAATCACTCTCTTTGAATGATGAGTGGAACACACTTGTGCTCTTCATCTTGTATGTTCACCTCCTCTCTAGGCTCTCTCTATAATCTTTATTGAGTCCAAATCCCTAACTCCAATCTCCCTTCTAGAACCATCTTGGAGATCAACGATTGAGATTATTTCTAAGTCACTTAAATAATTAAATTATTTATCCTAAGAAAATAACTCAATAGTCCACAATAATTAATTTACTTTAATTATTGTACTTTTCCTATTTTAGACTTAGGAAAGAAGACATAAATCACTAGAAGAGGCAAATAATGTCTTCCACATGCTAAGACACCAAGTTGATTCAAAAGGCCTTTCAATGCTATCACTCATATCAACAATATTTGATCTCAATGTGCTTTGACCTAATCAAATAGCCTTGCAAGTAGCTTTTGAAGCTACACTGTATCCCTTGTGGCACTGGTTGTGATATACCCTGAATCTGTTGTACTAAGTGTGACAAGAGTTTGCATCTTGATAAACTAGGATGTCATAGTTGATTCAAAGCTGAACCAACATTCTCGAGGTGCTCTTTTTGTCCTCTGCATTCCCTGCTCAATCTAATGCTTTATATCCTTGCAGTCTCACTTCACCATGTGAGATATATCTCAAACCATATCCAACTATACCACATAGGTACCTAAATACATGCTTTGCTGCAACCTATTGTATCTGCCTCAACTCGACCAAATACTGGCTCATGGTGTTCACTACAAAGCAAATATCCAACCTGCTGTCAACTAGGTACATCAAGGATCTGATCAACTATTTATACATCATGGGATCAACCAAATCTGAATCTAAAGCGAAATCACTCAGCTTCTTTAGATTGGTCACCATAGGTGTAGCCATGGACTTGCAATACATCATACCGAATCTTCTTCAAAATCTAAACAATGTACTTGCCTTATTCGCCTTGGCTTCATTCTTCACCTTGGCTTCATTCTTCTTATAATTGGCTTTCTCCTAAACTCTCTTTGGCTCTGGAATGACTTTCTCCACGTGATCCTGAAGCTCATTCTCTTCCAAGATAAGGAGTATCTTGTTCTTCCAAGATTCAAAGTTGATGGCACCATCTAATCTGTCTTGAACTCTAAGACTTGGTGCCATTTTGATAAAAGATCTCAAAACCAAGCTATTAACACTCGTCTCTAAGGTTGACTTCAGTGGTTGCTCTTTCAACAAAGCTCTGATACCATGTTGAATTTTCTACAAGATGCATAGTAGAATACAATTTTCTGCTAGATAATTACTTCCTAATGATTTTAACACAATATTCTTATGCCACTGATATCATTGACTCGAGCAATTACACTTCAGAAAATATCAATTGTAAATGCAACGAAAACAATAAGGTGTTGGAAATACTGAGAGGGGGGGGGGGGGGTGTGAATCAATATTTTCTTTCAGTTGTTATTATTACCAGTTTAATTCTTCACAATTCAAATAGAGAAATGTATAAGTGTAATTTTATTGAGTAAAATAATAAATACAATATAAATGTGTTCCAAGCTCCAACTTGGTTTTGATGAGGCTCCGACCTCTAGGGCTTCGACCCTATCTTGTCAAGGGACCAACCTTGGATTTAGGAGCACCAACTCCAAGGACACCAATCCTTCCAATTCTGAGGCACCAAACCCAAGGGCTCCGACCCTATCTTTCAAGATGAATTAGGTCAAAAGATTGTCCTCCCGCTTTGTCTTTAGCTTCCTTCTTTGCTCGGCCTTCGGCTTCTACTGTACCTTTTGCGTTTGCCAGACCTTCGGCTTCTACTGCACCTTCTGTGACTGCTAGACCTTTGGCTTCCTCTGTTTCTTCAAGTTCACGAGTTGTGAACTTTCCTTGTTCTCTGTGATAGGTGCTTGATACGCCTTACTTCAGTGAAGCGTTTCAACTTGTATGTATATATTATTATATATATATATATTATATTTATATGTATGAGTTTTGCCAATGAATCGAAACGACTTGGCCAAAGGTGGAGGGGCCGACTTATGCATGAGGTGGTATATCAAAATAGATCGGAGGGCCTGCCACGTCATCACCTTACCCTCACAATAGCAACCTTCATGAAAATCCACATTAATAGAGGTCTCCACACGCCAAGTCATATTTTTAATTGCAATCGCAACTTTCATGAAAATCGGAGGTTTTACAAGTGTGCACATGCTCTGTCCTCCGATATCAACATCTTCGATATTCACATCAACATAGTTAAAACCATATAATGTGTGGTCCCACCTGCCACATCATCACCTTAATCGCAATCGCAACTTCTGGAGGTCTTCTCATAACATAGTCAATCCCCTACGACCGACGGAGCAGATGTGGTATACAATAAACTATTTTTGATAAGCTCGTTGGGTACACAACTCTATTGTTGCTGTCCGTTGTGTCCACACCCTTATTGCAATCGGCGTTTTGACATTTCTTTGAAACGTGTGATTCAATGGACGCGATATCATATTGAGTCATATTATAGTGGTGCAGTTAGGTCCGCAATAATATCGCAATCGATGTTTTTAACGTGATATCCTTTAAGACTTGCGGTACATAACTTTCGATGTGGCGGACGCGATATAACATAACGATGTATTCTAATAGAGCGGTCGGGTCCGCATATATATCGCAATCGATGATTTGAATAGAACATCCCTTCATGGCTTGCGATTATGCGACGAATGCGATATTGTATGGGGCTGTTACCATAACTTGTTTCGGGTCCGTAGTGCATATCGCATCGGGGGTTTTGGGTAGTGGCACATAATAGATAGCTGGTAAAGTCACCGATATTATATATTGTCGAAAGGGTTCCCATGGTTTATTACTTCCTCCGATATGGCTCCTCCGACGTTTTCTTCTTTGCTCCTCTGATATCATTGTTTCTCTTTGTTCTGTCGACAACACTTACCCTTGGGCATATGCGATAACCTGCTTCCTTGATGGCTTCTGATGAACTCTTGCTCTTACTCTTTGGCTTCATGGCTTCTCCTCTTTACTCTTTCTCCTCTTCTGATGGCATCCGATATCTTTCCTCCTCGCTTCCACTGTTTCTATTATGTCTATATTCAATCCGTGGATCCTCCATGAATAGTGTTATGATCAATGGGCATCAATGGGCAACCACACATGTCACAAGAATTTGCCATCACAAACACTGCCATATTGACATCAATGACAACCTAGATTAACATAAGGATCATAGAATGACAACCATGCACAATAGACGCACAAATTTTCACTTGGGAATTCCAACCTTGGGAGAAAACCGAACAACTTTTCTTTAGGAGAAATTATTCTTCAACAAGGTTTACAAATTCAATTTGTCTAGAAATCTATGTCAATATACAAGCCAAAATACCAGTCAAACCTAGTCAAATTCTAGCAAGTCAATGCTGGTCAAACTACCCAAAATACTCAAAAGTCAATGATGGTCAAACATACATCCTGTGGTCAAAATTCGGCCTTGTGATCAACCCTTGGACCTATAGTCAACCAATACATGTGGACACATGTGTAACCTGTGGTTGGTCAAACTACTGTCAATTCCACATGTGTGAGTCCATATATCTACGGTCAACTCTTGGTCAAACAGTTTGGTCAATTCTTGGTCAACTTTAGTCAAGCTCGGGCTCCTTGTCACACGTGTGACTGCTCTAAGGGAGATAAGATGACGATGAGAGAGAAGATTAATTGATCTTTCTTGATTATGAAAATGAAATGCCCAATCACTTATATATACTTGTTGAATGGGGTGAAATAACCCAAGGGACACGTCCCATCACCTTCTTGAGCCAACTTGACTTTTTAGGGTCGACTTATCATTCAAAATTCTTTTTTTTTTTTAATTCTTCATAATTCTTCTAGGCCGACTTAGGCATGTGGGAATACCTCCCGATGCTACATAAAAGTCAACAATGGTGAGTTACACAAGTCCCTTAAAATGATAGATGTTTATGTACTTCATTATTGTTTACCAGTGGAAAATGGAAAATGGATGCTAACCTCTTCATGTCTCAGGCCAAGTATGCACGGGAAATATTGAGAAGGTTCAATATGGCAGATTGCAAGTCTATGGAAACTCTAGTCGAAGCATGAATGAAGGTATGAAACATTGAAGTTTTGAAGCCATTAAAAGTAACCATATTAATGCAACCAATATGGAGTTTGATCTACCTCACTACTAGGCCAATCTCGAGTTATGCAGTTAGGATTGTGTCATGGCAAATTCCAAAGATGTTCATCGAAACATAGTAATAGAATCTTGAGGCAAATGATGAGGACATTACACTATGGCCTCTAATATGTGTAGAGTGATTACTTCAAATTAGGTTAGATACATAGATTCATGTTGGGTAGTTTGAACTTTGCATAGATCAAAGAAAATTGACCACAATTTATTAATTCAACATAGGATTAGCATAATTTTGTAGATTAGTAAAGTAGCCAAAAGTCGCATTATTCTCTATAAAGATAGAATAATGAACTCGATCCAAAACGGTTCGCTGTGAAGTGTGATTTGACTCATAGTGAATCCAATGTTTCATTCAAGGACCCATTGCATTAAGATATGGCATCACTTCAAAAGAGCACCAGTCCAAAACAGAGAGGTTGAAGTTGTATTTTGCAACAATAAAGGTAAGATTGTAGACTTCTTTATAAATTTTTTTTTGGTAGGTAAGCACCCACGGAGGATTTGAACCAGTGACCTATCACGAGGAGTGCCTTAACAATGCACCCATTCAACGTCAATCCAAGGCCCCGTGGGCTAGACTTCTTTATAAATTCATTGTGGAGCAAGAATTTTAATTTTTTTAGAAGAATGCTCATTGTAAAAGTAAATAAAATGGTCTTTGGGTAGCGTTGTCAAAAATTTAATGCACATTTTTTAAATTGGCACCCTACTTTTCTGTATTTAGTAGGTGATCAAGTTTAAGAGTGTTTGCTAAATTTATTTGGGCAATCTATTTTTGGTTTAGCTTGTTTTTGACAATAGGATGAAACTCATGGTCAATTTTGCATATTTGGGACATGATTTCATTTATAAGTGTGTATACATGTGCAATTGGAATGATAAAGTTCTTAGGAATTTCTTGTCTTCTTACGTGTGTGCTATAATAAGCTGAACAAAAAAGGTATGAGATGTGGTGAGAGCAATTCAAAAACATGGAAAGCTTCAAATGTGGAACACATGATTTGTTCAAAATGTGTTAAGATAAGTGCTAGATGAAAAGACCTATATCTTTGTTTTGCGAATGGGAAAAAGCAAGATTTGCCCGATTAAAATAGAAAATGACGCTTTCTTATGAAAATACATCCCTCTATTACATGAGAATTGAGGTCTTTAACGAGAAATAGAGAATTGATCCATTGCATGCACTTGCCACCTTTCATCACTGCCCATTATTTAGATTCTAGAAGGAAATTTTAATTCCTAACAGAGTTGCAAATTTAGTTGGACACCTAGAACAAGCATTACACAAAAGGACAATTGTGACACTAAAGGACAATTACTACACTAAAGGATAGATTGTACTAAAAAACATGTCATTACATGATAAAACCACAACACTTAAACTACAAAATTTGATGTGCAAAGTAATTCCTAACCCCCATGTTTGTAAAAGAATATGACTATGCAAATAGTTTTAAATAGATCCCTTAAACATGGCTTAGCACCTCACTATGTAACAAAGAAAGAGGATTGTTAGTACTTTCTTACCATGAAGCGATTTACTTTTCAAAAAAAGGGGATCAAAATACCCTTGTTTTGATTCTATTAGATACTGCCTAACATGTATGTATATAGTTAAGTTTAAGAAATAGTCTTTGACCTACACAAAGTAGTTGTTAGGAGTCTCAAATCCTAACTAGTGTCCTACATGGTTAGAGGTGTGCCCTGCTCGCTCCCACTAGGATGGGGGGATGCTTGGTGAAATGTTTTGCCACGACCCCTTTTTTGTGAAACTTAGCAAAATGTACCTCAAAATGTTTCGTTCAGTTGTGGGACATGTTTCACAAAAAGGGGGGCTTGTGGGTGCCCCCTCCTAAAAAGTGAGACAAATTTCACAAAAAGCAGGCTTGTGGGCAGTTCCTCTTGAAAAGAGAGATTCATTTTGCAAAGAGGGGGCCTTGTGGATGTAGGAATTTACAGGGTAAGTTCCTTAGATAGAACGCTAAACGACACTGCTCACAAATAGATCACAGATCAGTACATCAATATTCTTGATGTGGTTAAAACCCTCAAAGAGGGAATACTCCACGACTTGAGCCAACGCGACCACTTCAGGCAATTTATTAATGTAAAAGAAAGAAAATTTACATAAGCTTCTCTCGTGAACGGTCACCTAATAAATGACCCTCCACGCTCTTTAAATAGAGATCATGGACCAATCGGGTGTTAAGCCATGGATCAAGTGTCGGTAATACCGAGGAGAGAATGAACTGTCAGATCACTTCATGTCTAGAACATATCATGACCGTCGGATTGTAAGTTACAAAAAGTACATACTAAAGAAATAGACTTTACCTAACTATACACTAGACCAAGTTGTACTTAATTATTTCCTATGTGTCGGAATATCTTAACATCCCCCGTTAAGAACAACTTGGGATAGGATTGAAGGATGTAAAAAGATGACACAATTGGAGAAGGAAGGAGGCATTAGAGCCTATCCCCCCTTAGTGACAACTTCCTGAACTCCAACCATAAATCGAAGTTTAATAAACTTCGCCTTTGTGAGAGCCTTTGTAAAGATGTCTGCAACTTGATCATCGGTTGAACAATATTGCATTTCAAGATCATGGTCATGAATGAGCTTTCTGATGAAGTGCATGTGTAGTTCAATGTGTTTGCTGTCCTGATGTTGGACTGGATCTTTGCATAGTTGAATGGCACTTTGATTGTCACACCAAAGTGTAGTCAGATGCTGCTGCTAAAAACCAAACTTTGACAGGATCTGACGAAGCCAAAGGGCTTCCTTACTAGCTTCAACGATGCCACGATACTCTGCTTCTATTGAAGAAAGAGAAATGGCACTTTGTTTCTTGCAAGCCCATGTAATAGGTCCAAAACCAAGAGCGAAGACATAACCTGCAGTATACTTCTGATCATCAGGGTCACCAACCTAATCAGAATCAGTGAAACCAACCAATAGAGGAGATGCTTTTGCACTGTAATGAATCCCAAACTGAACTGTACCTCGAAGATAACAAAGTATTCTTTTAGCTGCTTTCCAATGACTCTCATGTGGGTTTTGCATAAACCGAGCAACAAGGCCAACAACAAAAGAAAGGTCAAGATGGGTATGGGTCAGATACAAAAGTTTTCCAACAAGCTGACGATATAAGGTAGCATCAACTTCAGGGGAAGTACAAGTGGCTTAAAGTTTGGCTCCAGATTGAAAGGGAGAAGGGGCTGGCTTACAGTCTTCCATGTGAAAGTGGCTTAGAAGATCACAGGCACACTTGGACTGGGAAAGGGAAATACTTTCTTTGGATTGCAAGACTTGAAGACCAAGAAAATAATGCAAGTGTCCTAAGTCTGTCATTTCAAACTTCTTTTTAAGGCTGGACTTCACATGGTTTATAAGGTCGACATCACTACCAGAAAGGATAAGATCATCAACATAAAGAACAGGAATGATAAGAGACTTACCCACTTTCTTGGTGTAGACAGATTTGTTAGAATGACACCTAGAAAAGCCAGTATCTAAAAGAAAGCTATCCATTTTGGCATACCAAGCCCGAGGGGCTTGCTTGAGACCATAAAGGGATTTCTTAAGCTGACATACAAGGCTGGAGTTTGTTTGTATAAAGCCAGGAGGTTGTTCCATATGTGAAAATTCCTGAATCTAACACATCAGAAACCCCTACTGTAATTTCTGGTTTACTATCTCCTACTTGTTCTTTACATTACCAAGTTATTTAATTTCATAAATATCGAAGTAAACACAAATGTTGCCTTCACAGATATACAAATCATGCATTGAAGTAAACAGGAACAATAACAAAAGGGACATTGTTATTTTTGGACAATCGTCCCTGGAAAAACCCAACGCGGGAAAAAAGGTGTAGCAGATATGAGGGTTTTATTATTCAGCAGATTTCTGAATATAACTAGGGTGCCAAACTTGGTTCACCCATCAGAGAATGTCCTTGGCAGTAGTACCTCTATTTGGAGACAGATATTCCGGCAAATTAGCGACCGGATGATCAACCCCATAGTGACTCCCGCTGTTCCTTGTGCTGGACAACGAAAGCTGCTCCAAGCACTACTCTGGAGCTGCGTCACCCTCTCCCAGTTGATCTGCTCTCAGTCTGCCCCACAGAATCTTCACAACGTTGCCTCTGAAGCCCTCTGCATCCTCTGCATCAGCCTCTACGACTTCTGTGTCAACATCTACGGCCCTCTATGTCCTCTGCGTTGCCTCCTTCGGCCTCTGCGTTAGCCCTTCTTGGGCCTGCGCTGTCTCTCCCGACACTTCACTGCCTCTTTGCTATGTATTCTTCAGCCTTGGATGAAAATCCCTTGCTGAATTGCCCCTTGCCGCAACTGATCACTAACTTGATTTCCTCAGCAAACCTCGCCCCAAAAAATCGAATTCTTGATCTCTCTTGGTGTATCTCCAACTGACGCTCAAGCCTCCTCTTATACTTTTCCTGTTGACGATTCAACGACTGAGATTAAGTCCCTAATCAACGACTAAGATTAGAACTGGCTTGATCCTCGTCACTTAGAACTTTCTCACCCATTTTATATTAATACACATTAATATTTTTATTTTCCTAAGTTTAGACTTAGGGACCCATTAAAAATATTAATTATTTCAATATCTCTTCATTCGAGTGGAATTTCTCCAAATAATTTCTAAGTCTTGGAGATCTCATGTGCCTTAGCCTTTCCACTAATTTTCATGGTTAGAGCACATTCGATGGTAACAAAAAAGTCAACACTTCCTCTTAGCGAGGAATGTGCTCTAGCAATGCTTCACCATAGAAGCATCACACTGATCCTCCGCATCAGTCCTCTGTGCTGATGCTTGGCCTGTTACCCCACATCCACTGCACTGCTGCTTCTTGTACTGCTGCCCATGACACTGCCACTGCCACTGCTACATCTATATTGCAGCTCCCTCTCAAAATGCTGCATCATGTCGCCCATAGCATTGCCACTGTTAACTGCTGCACTACAACTCAGTTACTGAGAAGTAAGTAATTGACTTCGCCCAAACATTGACATCCTAGTCAGTCTGGAAGCCTCATGATGCTGAAGCTACCTCTGCTGCTATCCTGTGGTCCCTCTGCTGCCATTACGCTGCTGCAACCTCTTCTGTGCCTCTTGCACTGCTGCAACCTCCACTGCACTACTACAGACTTCTGCACTCTAGCACTGCTTTGTCGCTCCATCATATCTTGCTCCACCTGACACCTGTCATCGTGCTACTGTCTTTAAGGGCTCCCGTAGCCGAATGTGATCCAAGAGTTTGGGCACTTCAAGGATCCCGTCCCACTTCTGTAGTCCTCTCGACTATAGCTCTATGTCTCCCCACCTCTTCTCTAGAGGTGCATGAGTGGGTCATGGCACAATCGTCATCAATCTCGATATCCTTCTCTGCCTTTGCTGGAGCAACCTTTGAGTCGGAAGCTTATCCCTTGCCTTTCTTCCTAGGGCACTGAGAGGCATAAAGCCCCAGCTACCCACAGTTGAAGCACTTGAACTTGAAGATATATTTCTTCTTCCTCTTCTAAACGCCTTGCTGTCCCCCAGATGCTAGAACTGCATCCTCCTCCTCCTGTTTCTTGATTCGAACTCCCTTATCGCTACTCCTCGCCTTTGTCAACCTCCTGATCTCTTCCTGTCGAAGAGCTGCCCACATCTCCTCCCAACTGGGGAGAGTCGCTATGCCCAAAATGCTTTGGGCAAACGTCTCCCAGTCCTTGGAGACTGCATTCAAAGCAGTCTTGACCATAAACTCTGGATCCAGTGTAGATCCCACGGAAGTAAGCTGGTCACGAATCCTTGCAACCTAAGAAGGAATTGATCTATCTCCTCTTCTTTCTGTATCTGATATGACCTCAGCTGATTCTCTAATAAAATCTTCCGCCGCATTGAAGAGCCTTGGTATAAGGTGGTCAGCGTTTGCCACATCTCCCTTGCTGTGTTCTTCTCAGCAATATGTGGTATGACATGATCCTTGACCCTGTCTAGAATCATGCATTTCGCCTTTGCCTCGGCCTCCTCATACTTCTCATTTGCATTAGGGTCAACTGGGACAACAACTATTTTCAAGGCATAGTCCTTGATGCGATGTTTATCCAGGATTGCCAGGATCGTGGCCTTCCATATGACAAAATTGGAAGCCCCGTCCAATCTGTCCTGATCCCTCAATCTATTCACTGCCATCTCTGCTCCTCTTCTCTAGACTCCTTCTGAGTCTTGATTTCCCTCTCGGAAATCCTCTAGCCAACTGTCAAATCACTCCTCTCCAATCCTCCTTTGCTGCTGCAACCCGGATTTGGATTTCTTTGCTAGAAATCTGCCGAGGTAGTGCTTCCCTCTCCCTTGGTTCAGTCTCCTTAGACACAATTCTGCACTCACAAAAACAATGTCCCATCGGCTCCACAAATCAAAATTTTCTAAGCTCCCTTAGCCCCGATAACTGAAGAATCTGAGCCCTTCTGGCTCTGCGCAATAACAATGAGAGCTGGATCAGCTCCTCCTGGCCACTGTGTCAATCCTTCCTGGCTCAGAAAGATGACTTAGCACTGTGTAGGCCTAATCTGTCCCCCCTCTGCCTCTGCGTTGGCCTGGATACCTGATGCAACTACTACGTGGGCTACTCCTAGCTACTGCGTCACCTTCACCTGGCTCAGAGTGCTGATGCAGACACTGCGTGAGCCTCTGCGTCACCTTCTCTGCACTACGTCCCTCCTTGTGCGTCTCTGGCTTTAGAATAGCGCTGTCTCTCGGGTTAGTTGCTTCTTTGCTGCAGATTCTCAGATTTTCTCGGCTGGTATCTTCAGTGTCCTCTGATCTGCAATTGCTTTGATACCATGTGAAAATTCCTAAATCTAACACATCAAAAACCCCTAATGCAATTTCTGGTTTACTATCTCCTACTTGTTCTTTACATTAACAAGTTATTTAATTTCATAAATATCAAAGTAAACACAAATGCAACCTTCACAAATATACAAATCATGCATTGAAGTAAAAAGAAACAATAACACAAGGGACACCGTTATTTTTGGACAATCGTCCCCGGAAAGACCTAATGCGGGAAATCCGGTGTAGTAGATATGAGGGTTTTATTATTAAGAAGATTTCTGAATACAACTAGGGTGCCAAACTTGGATCACCCAACAGAAAATGTCCTTGGCAGTAGTACCTCTATTAGGAGACAAATATTTTGGCAAATCAACAACCAAATGATCAATCCCACAGTGACTCCGGTTGTTCCTTGTGATGGACAGCGAAAGTTGCTCCAAGCACTGCTTTGGAACTGCGTCACTCTTTAGGAATTGCATCACCCTCTCTCGGTTGATCTGCCCTCAGTCTGCCCCATAGAATCTTCCCACCGCTACCTTTGAAGCCCTCTGCGTCAGCCTCTACGACCCGCTGCCTCCTTCGGCCTCTGCGTCAGCCCTTCGTGGGCCTGCGCTATCTCGCCCGACACTTCATTGCCTCTCTGCTATGTATTCTTCAACCTTGATAAAAATCCCTTGCTGAACTGCCCCTCGTTGCCACTAATCACTAACTCGATTTCCTCAGCAAACCTCGCCCCAAAAAATCGAATTCTTGATCTCTCTTGGTGTATCTCCAACTGACCCTCAAGCCTCCTCTTATACTTTTCCTGTTGACGATTCAACGACCGAGATTAAGTCCCTAATCAACGACTAAGATTAGAACTGGTTTGATGCTCATCACTTAGAACTTTCTAACCCATTTTATATTAATAGACATTAATATTTTTATTTTCCTAAGTTTAGACTTAGGGACCCATTAAAAATATTAATTATTTTAATATGTCTTCATCCGGGTGGAATTTCTCCAAACTATTTCTGGCTCTTGGAGATCACATGTGCCTTAGCCTCTCCACCAATTTTCATAGCTAGAGCACATTCGATGCTACCAAAAATCAACACCATATAGATTTCTTCATGCAAGAAGGCAGATTTAACATCCATCTGATGGACTTCCCTTTTGAAAGAGGCAACAAAGAAAAGAACAAGGCGGATAGAGTTCATTTTGGCAACAGGGGAGAAGGTTTCAGTATAGTCAATGCCTTCAACTTGTGAAAAACCCTTAGCAACAAGAAGAGCTTTATGTTTATAAATTTTCCATCTGGTCCAACTTGGTGTTGCAAACCCATTTGCATCTAACAAGTTTTCGTCCCTTTGGAAAAGGAACACGATCCCATGTATCATTTGCCAATAATGAATGACATTCTTCATTCACAGTTGCGTCCCAATCTGGATGGCTTGAAGCTTTTGCAAAGGTGTCAAGATCATAATTCGCTGAAGCTTGAGCAAGTAAGGAAGATGCTCTATTGAATTGAGAATGTGTACGTTGTTGATCTGTAGGATCACCTGCAAGAGCACCTAGTGCATCTCGAGTAGCACAGACCCATTTGAGCCGAAGGAGAATCTCGAGAAGGTGGGGGAGGATTGTCATCTTCACTGTCATCATCTAAAGAAGAAATATTTTCAGAAGTAGAAGGGATTGAGAGAGGTGGCACATCCGCCGAACTAGGCTCGTAGGCCAATATATTTTCAACAAACTTTACATCTCTTCTAATGATAACAATTTTGGATTTAGGTTGAAGAAGTCTATATCCTTTGACATCTTCAGAATATCCAACAAAAATACATTTTCCAGTCTTAGGTTCTACGGCTTTATGTTTCTCGTCTGGAATATGGGCCCATGTTTCACTTCCAAAAACATGAAAGAGACTTACATTTGGTTTAATTGAGCTCCATGCTTCTTCTGGAGTGATATTCGTTAAAACCTTAGTAGGAGTGCGATTTACTATGTAATTTGCACAGTTAATTGCTTCTACCCAAAAATTAAGACTAAGTCCTTTTGATTGAAGAATACAATTTGCCATTTCCTTTAAGGTGCGATTCTTCTTTTCAGCTACACCATTTTGCTGTGGAGTATATGGAACAGTATGTTGCAATTGAATTCCATGCCCAGTGCAAAAGATGATTAATTTGTTGTTAACATATTCTCCGCCATTATCAGATCTTAGCTTAAGAATTTGACGTCCAGATTGTTTCTCAACAAAGGCCTTAAAGGCCAAGAACATGTTAAAGAATTCACTCTTAAGTTTTAAGAAGTATACCCAAGTGCGTCTGGAGAAATCATCAATGAAAGTTAAGAAATACTTGTAGCTAGAGAATGAAATCACTGGAAGTGAACCACATAAATCACTATGCACAAGTTGTAAAGCGGCTGAGGCGTGCCAAGAGGCACGTTTTTCAAAACTATCCCGATGGTGTTTTCTGAGTACACATCTGAAACAAACACCATCTCTACAAGATACCATAGGAGGACCTGTCACCATATTTTCTTTACATATATTTTAAAAGGAGCAAGATAGTTTAAGTGACCAAATCACTGATGCCAAAGTTTGCTCACTTCATCGTTATGAGCAACAAATACCGAGGGAAGAGTTGATGACCCAAAGTTGTTAAATTTATACAACCTTGTAGAATCATCAGCAATGCAGTAGCTAAAATCTGTCTAGAATCTCTTAGGTCCTTAATTACAATATAATGAGGTGAAAATTCAACGGTTTTACCTTCACCTGAATGAGTTATCTGATATACAGATAAAATGTTACAGGATAAGGTAGGAACACATAATACATCATTAAATTGACCATTGTCTAGATGAATAGTTCTAGTCCCTACAACACTAAGAGATCTATCATCACCAACATATATATTTTTGGTGTTACAATCATTTAAAGAAGAAAACATGGCTTTGTTTTTGGCCATGTGATAAGAAACTCAAGAATCAATGAGCCACTCGTGAGAATGAGAAGAAGAAGATACGTTTAGTGCATAACCAGACCGAGATGCTTGACAACCACATTGTTAAGTTTAGGTATGTTCTATGCTTAGAGCAATTTATTTCAATTTTCATAGTTAGCTCACATCAACATTAAAGTAAATTGCAGATAGAACATAAATCGCAGAAGACAAGCCAAGAAAAGAGGACACAAGATGTGGCGCTAGCCAGGGACAAACCCCAATGTGGGGAAACCCTTGATCAATTCTTTTTATATGTTCTTCAATAGTTCAATAGAGAGAGAGAGAGAGATAGTACATTTACAACAGAAGTCAACACTTTGACTTATCTAGATAAGAGCATAGATCATCTCTAAGAAGATGATACATGAGATCAGTTAAAGACATGTTGCTTCCACTGATTCTCCAAGGTGACTCCTTCACCTATCATTGTGCTGCACGCTGCACCATGTTGCGCCCATCATCATAATGCTGGACCTTATGACCATGCTGTACACATCATAGTGCTGCACCTTATGCTGCATAGCTGTCCCAGTGTTTAGCACTGTTGTACCTTGTGCCACTACTGCACCATGTTGTCACCCATGTGCTTTCTGCACCATTGCTGCTTCATGTACGTGTTGCACCAAGTACCATACTGCTGTCCCATGCATCTTGGCAGCACTATGTCACCTTGCCGTCCCATGCATCTTGGTAGCATTGTCTTGCTGTCCGATGCATCTTGGCAGCATTATGTCACCTTGTTGTCCCATGCATCTTGGCAGCATTATGTCTCCTTGCTGTCCCATGTATATTGGCAGGATTATGTCTTGCTGTCCCATGCATATTGGCAGGATTATGTCTTGCTGTCCCATGCATCTTGGCAGCATTATGTCACCTTGCTGTCCCATGCATATTGGTAGCATTATGTCTTGCTGTCCCATGCATCTTGGCAGCGTTATGTCACCTTGCTGTCCCATGCATATTGGCAGCATTATATCTTTCTGTCCCATGCATCTTGGTAGCATTATGTCTTGCTATCCCATGCACCATACTATTATGTACAGTGACCAATTTGGCTCCCACAGACTACCCAACAATCTGGTCCAAACTAATCCTCAACACCTACAAGAAATGTCATAGACAACATACCTTAGCTCACTGTTTTGAGGTCTGATTTGTTTGCTGCAACTTAGGTCTGGTTAGGGCATATCACAGTGTCTTTGCCAACCTTCTTTTCTGCCCAGATTTTCTCCAAGGTGATGCAACTGCCTTTCCTTGTGGGGATGAGACCCTTCACAATAATCCTGGGTGGTTCTAGCATTGACAAGGTCCACAGCCTGCCCTCACAGCAAGCTTCCATAGATTTGTAGCAAACTGGTTAAGGGTTTGCCCGTCCTCTAAATAGTTGATGCGGCTACCCTTCCTTGCAATAATTTGGTCACCTGAGATGGCCTAAGATAGCCCTTCAAACCTTCGCTGGAATGCTGCCCTAGTTGCGGCTAAAATAGAGAATGTTTAGGCTGGTTGAACAACTTTTAGGGTAGCTTTGATCTGGAGAACATATAGCCGTGTGTCCACAATAAGAGTTGCCCTCCATGTAAGCTACCACATCAGGACATAGAGTCTTCTCTTCACTGCCCGCATCTAGATCTAGGGCATGCCTTCTCTATGACAACATTGAGCTAGGGCATCCTCTCCTTAGGGCTGCGTAGATTCTTAGGATCTCTTCCTCCCACCAAAAACCCAAAGACAAGTGGAGAGGAAGAGAACACAAGAAGTGTGTGTGAGAAATGACTCTCAAGTCATCTCCTTTTATACTAAAACGTTGAGCACATGTGGGGTTTGTTAGCCCTGAGGTGCAGCGCTGATGTTTTGGAGGCTAAGGGAAGGACATGGGTTGCTTTGTTGCCCTAAAGAGGGCCCCACACAGGCCATCACCCCACCTTCCTCACTCTTCTACTTACATTTCATTCTGTCCGTTTCCTAACTCAACTCTCACATCTCAACGAAACCCTCTTTTCGCCTTAAGCCTAAATAAATTAACCCAAAAACTCCAAAAAACCTTACTTTTACTCCCATACGCGCTCTTCGCACATTTCCCGAGGATGTCTTGTACCACCGTGTCCCTCCGCCGTTGATTTCCCCCGCCGATCCAATGGCCCACATCTCAGCCGATTAATGAAACTTGCCCGATCATTCCCCGTCGTCAGATCACCCCCGCCAGATCTGATGGCTATTGCTCATATCTCACAGGGAACTAGCGAGGAGAGTACCGGCCCGATGAAGGTGATTTTTCTCTCTCTTATGCTGTGACATGTCATCTGCTGAATGGAATCGGGCGGACTCCGCCATTTACCACTTACCGATCGATGCCCTTCCGATAGAAACCATTACCGCCCGAGCCAAACCATCCCCGGGTGTTATCATCCGCGCATCTACGAGGTGGTCGACTCTGTCAGTCTGATGACAGTCAGATCGCTGAACCGAATTAACAAAAAGGCAGGCCAAAGAAAGGACATAGCACGATCCAATAAGCAAAATTAAACAGTCATGGAGCTTCACTGCCATAATCAAGTTGACCTCCTAACAGGACAACACAGTGCTAGAATTGATTAATGTTTTCGTGATGGAAGGGAAATTGCATCTTGGAACACAATCAGACAGTTAATGACAGTAGTTGGTCGATTAAGACATCCCTAGCCCTAAACGGCTAAGGATCATTGTAAAAGTAAACTATAAATAGCCGAAAGAAAGATGTACTCAGGGTTCAACTTCTGGAGACTATAGATATTTGGTTCCTTGCAACGTCTCATCTTCATTCTTAGTAATACAAGCTTCTTTTGCTGTTACATGTTCAATGTCCATTTCCCCTCTGTTCTAAACTTGCACTTGGATAAGTTTATTCATGCTTTCTCCTATGTCTAATGCTAGATAACTATCATCTTATCTCTGCATTAGTGAATTGGATTTGCTATTAAATAGATCATCTATGTTTCTTCTGTATCGAACGCCAGATAACTGTCATCTTATCTCTACTTAGATAGATTAGATTTGCAAGTTTCATTCACTGGCTGCAGCTAGCCGTCATGTCTTATGTATGTATCTACTGGTGTGGTTAGTATTCTCCATTTATTCATTTAATCTGAAAACTATTGAGCATTAGTGGTCTAAAGCCTTGTAGGCTGAGGGTGTTCATGCATGTCTGGAGTGAAAACAGAGTTGAAGTGGTTATCCGGCTTGAACCAAACAATCGTCAATTCCAGTAGTTCCTAGAACAATATTGAAGATTATATGTTACCAGGCATCTCCAAGCTACAACCTAGGAGAGTTTCTTCAAGCGATAACATGATTGGTGCCGTTGCCGGGGAGAGGAGATTGAAGCTCAGCTTCTCTGGGAGACAACACAGATCTAGCTTTGATGATAGACAAAGTCTGGACACATTTTTGGCTGTAATCATCTATCTGGCGACTCTATTGGAGGCCGAACCTCTTGGCGACTCCATTTCATAGTTCTGGCTCAATTTGTGAGCATACTCGGAGAAATCCTCAGAAGTCACCAGCTGACCCAGTACCTGACCCTGAAAAGATCATCAAAGAAAGAAAGATATCACAGAAAGGAGCATCAGGATCAGGTAAATCTAAACAATCCTCTATATCTCTGCAAGAAAGGCTAGTAATAGAACAAATACATGTTGAGAGTATAGCCTCTGACACTAGCAGCGAAGAAAAACTTTCGGAGGTTCATAAAGCTCCTTATCCTTTATGTTCTCCTTTTGCTTTAAGCCCGAAGGAAACCTCATCCCCTACCCATCATATTCCTTTAGTCTTGTGACTTGTCAGTCACTCCTCAATTCCCTACCTGTTAGACTGCCAATACTCTTGTATCCACCACAGCCATGGCAGGTCCACAAGCACTCACCAAAATGGAAAGAATCATAGCTGCTAGATATGGACCTTTAGTACTGCCCACTCCTTTGAATGCAATGCCTACTAGAGAATATTAGAAATACATGCCTAAGTTCATTGGGACCGAGGGGGTTACAACGGAAGAACATCTCGAGTCTTTCTATAGCTATGCTGATAATCTAGACATCAATGAAGATAATGTGTGGATGAGAGTATTTGTCCAGAGCCTAGATTGAGAGGTTAGAAAATGGTTCAGAGAATTGACCCCTAGATCTATAACTGATATTGAGGCTTTGGATGATGTATTCCTATTACATTGGGGGGATAAGAATGATCTGCTCTACTATCATACTGGGTTTGGGAATCTGAAAAGGGAAAATGAGGAGTCACTTTCTAATTTCAATAAAAGGTTTAACCACATGTACAGCAAGATACTAGCCGAAGTGTAACCCACTCCTACCTTTGCTAAACTCACTTATGCTAATGCCTTCGATTCTGATTTCTATCTATTATTAAGGGAAAGAAGATGTGCTTCTCTAGTCGAAATGCAGGATGTAGCCTTTGGAGGTAGAATCCAACATCATGGCTGCAGAGAAGCTCAAGGGACATGTTGACCGAAGGAGACAGAGGGGTGAATCTTCCTCATCTTCAGACCCCAAGATAGATAAGATGACCAAGATGATAGTCACTAACCTCTGAAATCTCCAAGTTAAAAGTGGAGCAGCACCCTGTGAAGGGAAGAATTCCTAATACTTTTCCCCCTAGAAATCCGAATCCATATAGAAGAGCAAATGAGCAGTTGCAGATCATGCAAAAGGGCAAAGAGGCCAAGGAAGACAAAGAGTGAAGACCCCTTTCCAGAATGTAGTCATGGAAGAGGAGCAGTCTGAAGAAGATGATGAGATCCATTGTATGGAAGACAAAGGCAGTGCTTCCTTTTTGACCTTGGCTGCCTATGAAGAGTCATTACTCAAGGGCCAAACCAACCAAGAGTGGGATGGTGGGGCTGTTCTGCAAACCGAAGATCAACAAGATATAATCTGAGGTTGAAGATAAACAATGCCAAGGAAACCCCTGTTCAAAGAGTTGTCATTCCTACAATACAGCAAGCTAACAAGCAAAAATGATTAGTAGCTGATCCCATCATTCTCAAAGCTCTAGCTCAAGAGGTAAGAGGCCCTGACAAGTCTCCTTCTCCTTTCAGTTTTGAATCAGAAATCCAGAAGCTAAAAATATCTATACCTGTACTTGAACTAGTAAAAATGAAGCCTTTAAGAGACCCATCCTTGAGGCCCTTGAGCTTAAGGCCGCACAAGCATCAAACGACTATGTGAATTTACAAGATGACAAACTTGTAGTTGTTCTTAGCCCAATAACTGAACCTCCTGATGACAATTCCCTATCATTCTATGTCTCCTTGACTATTCATGACAAAATCCTCCACAGTGGTCTGCTGGACACCAGTGCCAACCATAATCTAATGCCCAAGGCCGTCATGGATGAGTTAGGCCTTGACATCACTAGGCCTTATCATGATTTGTTTTCTTTTGATTCTAGGAAGGTGAAATGTTTGGGGTTAATCAAAGACCTAGCCATCACCTTGGCTCAGCTAGCATGATGATGGATATAGTAGTAGTAGATGTTCCCTCTAAGTTTGGCATGCTTCTTTCCAGGGGATGGATTAAAAGATTGGGTGGAATGTTACAAAATGACCTGTCCTATGCTACTGTCTCAGATTTTGGAGGTGAAAGTAGGAGATTATACAGGGAAGCTCAGTTAGCTTATATCATCAGTGATGAGAAAAATCCCACTAATCACCCCATCTATGCTGTTGACACTGATTTTGGAGTCTGTATCCTTCAAATTGAAGAATCCCAGTTAGCTTCCATGCAGCTCAGGAAACCGGTCTGTCCGATCATGGAAGAAGAAGGCCCACAAATTTGGGATATGTTTTTTGATGGAGCTTGCTCTAGGGAAGC
Source organism: Pinus taeda (assembly GCA_000404065.3). NCBI lineage: Eukaryota > Viridiplantae > Streptophyta > Pinopsida > Pinales > Pinaceae > Pinus > Pinus taeda. Next base: position 7,418 of record APFE030556428.1, on the reverse strand, counting down.
GGCAAGAGCGGGAGTAGTTTTGGTATCCCCCACACAAGAATGCATACATTTATCTTTCAAGCTGACTTTTCAAGTCACAAATAATATAGCAGAATACGAGGCTTTGATCTTAGGCTTATGTTGCTAAAGAAATGGGCATCAAACAATTGTAGGTGTTTGGTGATGCAGACCTTATTATTCAATAGGTGAATAAGACATTCCAGGCGAGGCATCCTTGGCTGAAAGCATACAGAGATGAGGTATGGAGGCTCAAGGATTCATTCAATAGTTTTAGTATTTCATACATCCCTAGGGCTGAGAATTAGCTTGCTGATTCCCTTGCTGTGTCTGCTGGTATGTTTGTTCCTCCTTTACCCCCTAGATTGACTTATGAAATCCAAGTAAAATACAGACCGTCATTGCCTGACAATGTCAAGTATTGGAAAGTATTTGAAGATGATGATGAACTCAATAGGTTTCTACAAGTCATTGATGTGTTCTTTGAAATGCAAATTGATCAAGATAATGAAACCATGGAGGAATGCCAGCAGTCCAAGCTGAGAAACAAAATTGGTCAAGATAGCATTGTACAACTGCCTAGTAACCATATACCCAAAGCGCTGGTGCCTCTAGAGAAACTGTTTGATCATAATGATGTACCCTATAAGCCTGCCCAGAAAGAAAATGAGTCTGCAGTCCATAGACACAATATAGGGAGTCCAGATCATCCAAAGTAAATAAACCTGTCCACCCACTTGTCTGCTGCCCAAAGTTCTGAATATTGCACCCTGATGAAGCAATTTGCTGATGTCTTTGCTTGGGAATACAGTGACCTTAAGACTTATGACAAAAACATCATCCAGCATAAGATTCCATTGGAGAAAGACACCATCCTTTTTAAGCAGAAGCTGAGACCTATCAACCCTCTATTACTTCCTTTGATTGAAAAGGAAATTAAGAAACTGTTGGCTGCCAAAATCACAGTTCCCATAAGGTATTCAAAATGGATAGCTAACTTGGTGGTACTAAGGAAGAAAAATGGAGAAATCAGACTTTGTGTTGACTTCAGAAATCTGAACAAGTGCTCTAAGAAAGACAACTACCCCCTGTCCAAGATGGAACATTTGCTGCAAAAAGTTTCAGGGGCTAGAGTCATGTCTTTCTTAGACGGTTTCTCAAGTTACAATCGGGTTGCTGTACACCTAGAGGATCAAGAGAAGACTTCCTTCACTACTCCTTGGGGTACTTTCATGTACTCCAAGATGCCTTTTGGACTAATGAATGCTGGTGCTACTTTTCAGAGGGCCATGGACATAGCCTTTGTGGGAGAAAAGTACAAGTTTGTCTTTATCTATCTTGATGACATAACAATCTTTTCCAGCAGTCACAAGGAACACTTGCAACATTTGAAGAAGGTGTTTCTGAAGTGCAGAAGGTTTGGAATCTCAGTAAATCCCAAGAAGTCACAGTTTGCTCTAGAAGAAGGCAAACTGTTAGGACATATTGTTTTTGCTGCAGGTGTCAAGATTGATCCAGAAAGGGTTCAAGCAATACAGACATTGTTCATCCCAAGGTCAAAAAGGGACATTCAATCTTTTCTTGGTAAGATTAACTTTGTAAGGAGGTTTATTCCAAATTTTGTAGAACTAGTGAAGCACATCACCTCCATGCTAAAGAAGGGGTCAGAGATAAAATGGACAGAGGCTGCAAGAAGATTGTTCGAAGCCATCAAAAGAGCTATCATGGAAGCTCCCACCTTGGTCAGCCCAGACTACACCAAGGAGTTTTATATTTTCTCTTTCGCTTCTTGTGATACACTTGCATCAATCCTGTTACAAAAAAATGATCAAGGTATAGAACACCCAGTGGCCTTCTTCAGCAAAACTTTGAGGGATGCTGAATTAAGCTATGGCCTTATTGAAAAATAGGCATATGCTCTTATAAAGTCTTTAAAGGCATTCTGAATTTACATCCTACACTCCAGAGTGGTTGCCTATGTACCTTCAGCTTCAGTAAAGGATGTCCTAACACAATCATATGTTGATGGAAGAAGGGTCAAATGGATTGCAAAACTCATAGAATTCAGCATAGAGGTAAAGCCCACCAAGCTTGTCAAAGGCCAGGGCTTGGCTCAGCTTATGGCTAAGGAAAATTGCAGTCTGCTGGACATAAATTGCATAGTTGCAAATTCAGATGTTGAATAGGCAGAGGAAGCAATAGGAGAACAAGGGAAGAATCAGTGATTGGCTGAGAATTTGGCCACTTGTGAGTGGTATTCCAGTATATCTCATTTCTTGTTGAAGCTCGAAGTCCCTCCAGGGCTTAGCTCAAGTCAGGCTAGGACCATCAAGCTCAGAGCAACTAAGTTTTGTATTAATAAGAACCTGCTTTATTGGAGAGACCCATTTGGAATCCTCTTGAGATGTCTAGACAAAGAACAATTTGTGGAAGTCATGCACTAGTTTCATTCTAGCATCTGTGGGGGGCATCACTATTGGAAAACCACAACCCACAAGATCCTAAGGGCTGGGTATTATTGGCCTACTCTATTCTTTGATATATTTTCATTTGTGAAGTCTTGTGACAAATGCCAGAGGTTTGTAGGAAGACAACAACTGAAATCTTTACCCCTGAAGCCAATACACACCAATGGTCCGTTTCAGCAGTGGAGTTTAGATTTCGTAGGGGAGATTAATCCACATTCCAGTGGCCAGCATCGGTGGATCTTAGTAGCCACTGACTATTTTAATAAATGGATTGAAGCCATACCCACTAAGAAGGCTGATCACCAGGTTGTCATGAAGTTCTTAACTGAGAATATTTTTACCAGATTTGGCTGCCCGACCAAGATAGTTATTGATAATGCAACAACTTTCAGAGCAAGGGAACTGGTGGACATCTGTGAATCAATGGGCATTAGATTAGTGCATTCTACCTCATATTATCCTCAAGGCAATGGCTTGGCAGAATCATCCAATAAAATCCTGGTAAGGATAATCAAAAAACTGCTGGAAGACAACAAACGAAACTGGGATTCCAAGTTGAAGTTTGCACTGTGGGTTGACAGAGTTACCACCAAGAAATCCATAGGCAATTCTCCATTCAAGCTGGTGTATGGTATTGAGGCTGTTTTTCCAATCCAATTGACCCTCCCTGTGGCCAAATTCTTGCAAGAGGAGCAGGATGAGGAAAGTGACATGACAAGGAGAATGAGTGACTTAGCTGAAGTTCACTATATCAGAGATCAACTGATTGAGAAGTTAGTAGTGTATCAAAAGAAGATCAAGGAAGTCTGTGATAAAAAAGCAAAGATGGACAGTTTTCAGGTCGGTGACTGGGTTCTCAAATGGGATGCATTGAAGGAAAAGAAGGGAAACCACGTTAAATTTGATGCCTTATGGACAAGGACTGTTTATCATTGCTCGAGCTCAGATGAACAACACTTTCACTTTGCAAAATTTAGAGGGGGAAGGTGTTTTTGATGGCCTAGTTAATGGGCGGTTTTTGAAACTTTATTTCGTTTAAGGCTTTAAAGCCTTGGTATTGTAAATATGTTTTTCAGTTTTACTTCATACTAGTCAGACTCCATGCCCAATAGAACACTATGTAGTAGATTTAATCTTGTTGTTTACTAGAAAGGCAGTGGTCTATAGTTCTTGAAACCTCACAGGGAGGTTTTCATCCCTAGAAGGAGCCAGTGTTAGCCCTGAGGTGCAGTGCTGATGTTTTGAAGGCTAAGGGAAGGACAGGGGTTGCTTTGCTGTCCTAAAGAGGGCCCCACACAGGCCATCACCCCACTTTCCTCACTCTTCTACTTACATTTCATTCCGCCCGTTTCCTAACTCAACCCTCACATCCCGACGAAACCCTCTTTTCGCCTTAAGCCTAAATAAATTAACCCAAAAACTCCAAAAAACCTTACTTTTCCTCCCATACACGCTCTTCGCACATTTCTCGAGGACATCTTGTACCACCATGTCCCTCCGTCATTGATTTTCCCTCGCCGATCCAATGGCCCACATCTTAGCCGATTAATGAAACTTGCTCGATCATTCCCCGTTGTCAGATCACCCCCGCCAGATCTGATGGCTATTGCTCATATTGCACAGGCAACTAGCGAGGAGAGTACCCGCTCGATGAAGGCAGTTTTTCTCTCTTCCGCTGCGACGTGTCATCCACTGAATGGAATTGGGCAGACTCCGCCATTTACCATTTACCGCCCGATGCCCTTTCGATAGAAACCATTACTGCCCAAGCCAAACCACCCCCGGTGTTATCATCTGCGCATCTCCTTCGCTCGATGACTGTCCAATTTGCTCACTTGAGATCTAATGGGCTGGACATGTTATGCTCCCACCACGACCTCGAGCCTCTTGCGCACGATCTCCACCGTGCATTCCCCTCGATCTGACGACCCTCATTCATGACCGCTCCCGATCGTCCTCCACCTCTCTGTCACTTCTTTGTCCGTCCGATTTGGCACGTCCGTCTACCCATACACCTCATACCCCACTCCCTAGCTGTTATTTGAAGAAGGAGGTGGTCGACTTTGTCAGTCTGATGACAGTCAGATCGCTGAACCGAATTAACAGAAAGGCATGGCCAAAGAAAGGACATAGCACAATCTAGTAAACGGAATTAAACAGTCATGGAGCTTCACTGCCATAATCAAGCCGACCACCTAACAGGAAAACACAGTACCAAAATTGATTAATGTTTTCGTGATGGAAGGGAAATTGCGTCCTGGAACGCAATCAAATAGTTAATGACAGTAGGTGGTCGATTAAGACATCCCCAGCCCTAAACGGCTAAGGATCATTGTAAAAGTAAACTAAAAATAGCTGAAAAAAAGATGTAATCAGGGTTCAACTCCTGGAGACTGTAGATATTCGGTTCCTTGCAGTGTCTCATCTTCATTCTCAGTAATACAAGCTTCTTTTGCTGTTACATGTTCAATTGCCATTTCCCCTCTGTTCTAAACTTGCACTTGGATAGGTTTATTCATGCTTTCTCCTATGTCTAATGTTAGATAATTGTCATCTTATCTCTGCATTGGTGAATTGGATTTGCTATTGAATAAATCATCTATGTTTCTTCTGTATATAACGCCAGAAACTGTCATCTTATCTCTACTTAGATAGATTAGATTTGCAAGCTTCATTTACTGGCTGCAGCTAGCTGTCATGTCTTATGTATGTATTTGCTGGTGTGGTTAGTATTCTCCATTTATTTATTTAATCTGCAAACTATTAAGCATTAGTGGTCTAAAGCCTTGTAGGCTGAGGGTGTTCATGCATGTCTGGAGTGAAAACAGAGTTGAAGTGGTTATCCGGCTTGAACCAAACAATCGTCAATTCCAGTAGTTCCTAGAACAATATTGAAGATTATATGTTAGCAGGCATCTCTGAGCTACAACCTAGGAGAGTTTCTTGGAGCGATAACAGGGTTTATTTGGTTGCTGACCGACGTTGATGAATTGTCTTATAACACAAATAAATTCATAACTTCATGAATACTTATCGGAATCGGATGATCTTTAGATCAATCCTACACCTCTCGATGATAGGGATCCAGGAAAAATATCCGCTACCGTAAATAAGATGACCCACATGGAGTTTGGCCCTAGTTGCCAATTTTAACACTCCCTCTCAATTAGGGAGAACTCCATCCGCTGATCCATATGTCCAACTGTACTATCTCTGCCATCAGTGCCCTGCACTACTCTACTATGCTGAACCATGAAGAAGAAGAATTGATTGAGAATGTCTCATACCATTCTCTACTGACTCGAAGTCAATTTTATTGGTTCTAGATCAATATCACAAGAGAGTGTCTCAAACCACTCATACTGATCCTAGATCAGTTTCATTGATCCCAGATCAATGGAGGTCATCCTAGCATAGGCAGTGCGGTAGATACAATGATGCGTCCATCGATAGTATTACTATGGTCCCTAATCCCATTTCCCCACTCATTGATTAGATGAGAGGTACTTCCCATGAGTCCCAGACTGCATGGGTAGGATGCCTCGACAGGAGAACTAATCATCCTAGCCCACAAGAGAACTAATCATCCTGTCCCACAGTCGCCACGGAAGAACTAATCATCCTGGCCTATAGGAGAACTGATCATCTTGTCCCACAGTCGCCACAGGAGAACTAATCATCCTGGCCCACAGGAGAACTAATCATCCTGTCCCACAGTCGCCACGGGGTGTCATAGGGGAAGGTTGAACCTTTCGTCTTGTACATAGTGCACCACCAGGGGAGGGTGAGTCGCCTAGTGGTCGCATGTTGCTCCAAGAAGTACCCTTCACCCCCTGGAGCTCCTATAGCTCAATGTATGCATCATGCAGGACCCTTATAAGAAGGTCTTTCAATGACTCCAAGTCGTTCGGGAAAGTCACAAATTTGACCTTTCCCTAGGGCTTTGACAGAATGTCTGCGACCTGTACCTCAGTCTCAATGCGATAGAGCCTCCTCGCTCATCAACATACCATATCCCAGATAAGGTAGTATTTGATTTCTATATGCTGGAGCAATTATCGAATACGAGCTTCCTCAACAATCGAATCCCCTCCTAGTTAACATAGAGGATTACGGTGATATCCATCATGTGTACAAACAACTCGCTGAAGAGCTTCCACAACCAGGCAGCTTCACACGAGATCATACTCGTAGCTATGTATTCGGTCTCAGCGGTGCTTATAGCCACCAACTTCTGGTTCCTGCTTATCCATAATATTGGAGCAAAATCCAAAGAGAACCAGCACTTAGAAGTGCTCTTGCTATCCTCCACGTTGCTTGCCCAGTCAGCATTCGAATAATCATGCAGCTTCACATTTCCGGCAGTGTATCTCAATTCATGATAGATTGTACCCCAAAGATAACTTAGAAGATTCTTGGGACCAATCCAATGAGGCTCAACTATATATGAGCTCATCATGCTAACTGCAAAACATATGTCCAGACGAAAGTTCACCAAGAACATCAACGTGAATGAGTTTATGAAACTTAGAGGCATTTCTCAAATCTGGTTCGACATCACTACCGTATAACTTCTGAAAGTTAAGATCCTCGAGGTAGTCACAGGCTTGCAGTTTATCATTCCACATCCAAAATCCAACTCCCTCTTACTTCTGCAAATGAGAGGGTCTGCACCTGTTAGAAATAGGTCATCCTCATAAGGTGCCGGTATGAGAGGTCTATCATCCACAACCTTCGGGTAATGGTTTGGATCGGTTTCACTCCTAGTGAATCTCAGCTTCATCAGACAACTATCAATCCTCTCATACTACGCCTGAGGTGTGTTGACCCTGCCGCCCGCACCTACCTACCAGTTAGCGAGAAAAGCCTTCAACTCCACAAGGTGTGGTTGGTGGCAGGGAACTCAGAGAAGGGGCTGTCACACTGATCCCAACTCTCTCCGTTTTAGCTATC
>APFE030556426.1:29984-63607 GCA_000404065.3 Pinus taeda | reverse complement strand
GGTAGCATTGTGATCTCTTTGAATCCAGCAATCGACTACGCTTCAGATTTAGGCCTGTTAAATTCCCTATTCAGTGTTGCTTGGATGTCTGCTACTCTAGCATTCGGGTTATCGTTGGAGTACTTAATATACCAGGTTAGCGCGCGATCTTACATAGCACTAACTAGTGTTTCCTTCTTTATGTGGTCATCTGTAACACCTTGAGCTTCCCATACAGCCCTCACAATGAACCAAAATTGGTCAGGGTCCTCATTTCCCAAGCCTTTGAACACAAGAAACTTCACTGTGTTTGCCATACTGAATCACATTGGAGGTGGAGGTGGAGGTGTTATGAGTAACGTTGGAGGTGATGGTGGTGAAGCCAATGGTGGTGTCGGCAGAGGTGGAATTCACAGAAATACTTGTCTTATCAACTGAATAACACTTCATGGAGAGACCTTCGTTATCCCTTCTTTGTCCCCTCGCGAATGTGAAATCAAGGGGCTATGCTCTGGACCCTTGTTTCCTTTGTTTTTGTAAATTCTTCCGCTTCGCGTAGACCTGAACATCAAGGTAACTGCATAGCCCACTTTTCACACAACAACATTTTAATCCAATTTTTTCAAAGATTTTACGTATTTACCTTGCGGTCCTTTGAAAAAGCGTCACTTTGCCTCACTATAGCTAACTAAGTTGTCAACCGCAAACTTAGTAACAAAACCTCCTATAATGCGATCAATCCAATGATCGACAGTGCGCACGATCTTATCCCCCGATGCTTCCAAACTTTGCACTAGCTCTAGGGTCCACACAATAGGACTGTTAAGCTCCCACCTTCCTTGGTTGTCTTCTAGCTTCATGATCCACTCGTATAGCTCAGTAGGGAAGGACGCAAAAAATATTTCGTGGATCTCGATATACAGGTACCTATCTAACCATTATTCTTTTGATAGTCGTGGGTTTTTGTTTTCCTGTGCCACAAACTCGTGAATCCTTCTATCCAACCAGCCTTCGATTTCTTTCTTAGTTGGATTCCAATGATACAACATCACACATCTCTTATGCAGATTCTGGTCCTGGCAACGGAACCATTTGTTGGCTTGAGGGGGCCTGACCCAGGTTCAGTGTTAGTTAGCCAAACAAATCCCTACACTACTAGCCCTTTCGGCATCAACCCACGGAGCGCGGACTGAAGTCTCACCCGAAGCAATATAGGGGGATGCTCGAACCAAGTTTTGGCACCCTTGAGATGGTTATGATGTCGGTTTATTCCAACTATACCTGCCTTCACACAGGTTGCTTATCTCTCTACTCTACCCTTCAATACCTTCACGAAATGTTATAATCCGTTTCGCGCAGCCCTAACCAGGGGCTGAAGTCCTTTTGCGCTGCTAGGGTAGCGAACTTCTATATCTCCTAAACTACACTAAGTATCTTACTTATCTTATTAACAGATCTTAGTTAGCTTCGTGTAAATAGATGTTCTTACTTGTATTCACTTAACCAATACATTTATACACATTCATGCATCATATAAGCATTAGAAGTGAAATTCATACCCAATATAACAGATACATAAACAAGAAATAAAGACGCATAAATGATAGAACACTTCTCTTTATTGATAATTTCCAGATGATTACAAACACGACTCGCCCTGTGCACTCAGCTGCAGACTTTTAGGCCTCTGCCCACTCAATTGTAGAGCCTCTACCTACACTACGAACCAAACTTAGACTTCTACTTCAGAGCTATGACTCAATTCTGCGTTACTTCCATTGCTTATTGATGCCTCTTACTACTTAAAGCTTAGGTCTATTTATAAAATCCAATGGTCCGCGGACCATGGGTAGATCTTCTACAATGGACATTACATTATCAAAATAAGGGCAGACAACCCTATGACTCTTTAACATCTATGCGCTCTACTCCTACAAAATGCGGAGTCTTTACATTTAGATTACAAAATTAGACCAAAATATGGGCTCTTAACCCCAAAACTGCCCTTGGGGAATCTCGCACCCAACACAATGTGTTGAGTGTGGAGCATGATTGTTTAGAGTTCTTTGTGTTCAGTCGGATGTATACCCCAGGAAGTTTGTACACCCCTCCACACGGGCGAGGGGGGTGTGGGGTCTAGGGGGTCGATCCCCCCCGGCTAGAGGGTCCGGGGGCCAGCGGTCCCCTGGCGGGGGCTCAGGGGTAGCGCCCCCAAAGCTAAAAACACATGTAAAATTGCCTTGTAAAAGTATAATAATTTCTAGTTAATCTAGGTCGTTCATTAGGTAGATGATCTGACGGTAGAACTTATGTTTAGTTTAGAGTTTTTTTCCCTAGAAGGCAACCCCTCTCTTTGTATTAGGGCATTGTCTTTGAGGCTGTGTAATAGATGTGTATTCTCTGAGCGAGAAGCAGAGAGGTGAGACTGTGAGAGAAAACAGAGGATATTATAGTGGATCTGTTGTAGGTTGTGTCTCTTCATTTTGTTGGATAATAAAAAGAAGGACTGGTTGTTCGGGGTGGACATAGCCCAAACTGGGTGAACCACGTATATCTGTGTCTCTCTTGTTTTATGCATTTTCTATGTTTATATTTCAGCAATATTTTATGTGTTCCATTGCTCCGTATATATATAATTTCTAACACAATGGATGTCCTGTGCTTGATGCGGTGTTTCTTCATGATGTCTTCAATCATATTTGAGGTGAATTGTGTGCCTTGATTGGTCACTAAATCCATTGGAAAACTAAAATTATAGAAGATGTTCTCCCTCCTAAATTTGGCCACCCCTTGCCCAGTTGTTTCCTTTACTTCCTTTGCTTCAACCCATTTAGTTAGGAAATCAGTGCACATAATGATATACTTATTTTGTCTTGATGGGGGATCAATGGGTCCAATGAAGTCCATGCCCCATTTTTGAAATGGCTCCAGAGTCACTTGAGGTTGTAAGGGAATTTCATCCTTAGGTGTGGGCTTGCTCAACCCTTGGTACTTATCATGCCTGGTGGTGTACCTTCTTGCATCTTGATATGGAGTGGGATTGTAGTAACCAACTTGTAGAACTTTGAAGGTTGTCCTCTTAGCAACAAAGTGGCCTCCACAAGGTCCATCATGGCATGTTGAGAGGATGTCAAAGACCTCCTCTTCACTCACACATCTTCTCAAAACCTGATATGGCCCCAACTTGAAGAGATTTCCCCCAATCCAAGTGAATGTGGCACTCTTCCTAATGATCTTGCTCTTCTCTTCAGGGGATAGATTAGGAGGGAACCTCCTAGAAACCAAGGAGTTTGTTATATCAACAAACCAAGGATATTGCATAGAGATGGAAAAGAGGTGTTCATCTAGGATATGATCATCTACCATCTCCTCATTCCCTGCAGGAAAGGTTAGTATTGACAAAAAATATGCGACTACATTATCTTTTTGTGGTTTGTCAACAATAGTTAAATCAAATTGTTGCAATAATAACAACTATCTAATTATCCTAGCATTAAAAGCAAGTTTATTCACTAAATACTTAATGGATACATGATGAATGTGGAAAAACGTTTGATATCTAGTGATGTAGTGCCTAAAATTGTTCAAAGAGTCTACCATAGTTAGGAGTTCTTTTTCAATGACTGTATAGTTTAGCTCAGCCTTAGAAAGGTTCTTACTAATGAAATAGATGGCATATGGTAATTTGTATTCCACTTGTCCTAAGGATGATCTTACTACTTTATTTGATACATCTGTGTGGATATGGAGAGGCAATGCCCAATTGGGACCCTTAATGATGGGTGCAATTGTCAACTTCTCCTTTAGTACTTCAAAGGCCTCTTGACATTTATCTATCCAACAAAAGTATTAACCTTTAGCTAGTAGTCCAAACAAGGATGAAGCCAATTTACTGAAGTCCTTAATGAACCTTCTATAGTACCCGGCCAATCCAAGGAAGCTTCTGACATCTCTTTATTTTTTAGGGATAATGACCCCTTTAATGATGAAAACTTTGTTGGGGTCAACCTGTATCCCTTCCTTAGATATGGAATGGCCTAGGACAGTACCTAGATTAATCAAATATTCACATTTCTCGGGACTTAATGAAAGATTCATATCAATGCATTTCATTAAGACTTTACACATATTAGAAGGAGCCTCCTGGAAGTCACAACCATAAGGAGTGAAGTCATCCATGTATATCTAACCAGTGTCATGAACAAGATCAGCAAAGATACTCAAAACTTCCCTCTGGAAGGTAGTAGGGGCATTGAACAAACTGAATGGAAGGACCCTATACGAAAAGGTACCCCAAGGACATGTCAATGTTGTCTTTTCTTGGTCCTCAAGGCTGATTTGTATTTGGTTGTACCCACTAAACCCATCTAGGAAGGAAAATAATCTCTTTCCCGCAAGGCCATCCAAGACTTGGTTAATGAAATGCAAAGGGAAGTGGTCCTTATTTGTAGCCTTGTTAATTTCTTGATAATCAACATATTTTCCCCACTTCTCATTTTTCTTTTGGACTATGATGAGGGGGGACACCCACTCACTATCTGAAATGGGGTATATGAACCTTGCATCTAGTAGATTTTGTAATTCCTCTTTCACAATGTCCTTGAGAGTTGGATTCATCCTTCTCTGGGGTTGGCGCATGGGATTGCATCCCTCTTTGATGTAGATATTCTTGTAACATGATTAATTTTGATAGTTTAAATTTGCTGATATAATAGGTTTTAATAGTTTAGAAATAATAATTGGGTTTGCAAGAGTAAATGTGCCCTCAAAATGTAAATTTAAGCCTCATTAGCTGGTTTATTTAGTTAATCATGCATTTAAACGTGATTAAATGATGTAATAAACTAACTTCAAACATAGTTTACAAATGGCTGAGAATGAATTTTCAAAAACTAAAAGAGGTTTTTGTTTCTAACATCCTCATGTGCAAAAACATCTCTCAGATTTGTAACAGGTATTATGGTTTGGGATATACAAATGCATCTTTGAAGGCATGTTTTCCATAAATTTCCAGTTTTAGTCACCTTTTTGCAGAGGATATTGTGACTAACAAAAGATGAATATTTAGAAATTGGAAGAGGTTTTGGTTCATATATTCCACAATCCTAGAACCTATCTCACTTTTGGTACAAGTGTCAGAGGTTTGGAGATACACTCTCATCATGTTTAGCCTATTTTTCTGACCCTGCAATGTCCTATTTAAGCCACCTTCTTGAAGAAAATATTGTGGATAATCAAATATGAATCTTTGAAAATTGTAGGAGGCTTTTGTTTCTAAGATACTAAACTACAAAAAACTCTCTCAGTTTTCAAACAGCTAGCACGGATTGAGATATTCGAAGGGATAGTTGGACCCTATTTTTCCGAAATTCAGGAGGAAAAAGCTCAAAGAGAGTTAGTGACTTGGAGGCCACCTCATCAAATATGAGTTGCAATCAAATTCGAATTTCTCTTCTTTATCAACAGAAATCCTCAAGGATAGTACAAGAACTCTTCAAATAGTTTTGATTACATTTATTTGTGTTCTATTTTTGTATTACAGTTTTCATATATTTGTAATAGCTCTTATATTTTTATCAAGATATTTTGTGAGGAAATTGTATAAATACTTCATCAATTAAAGTAATATGGCTCGGATTTTGATGCCAAAACTCTTAACTTTGTAATAAATCTTCTATTGTAGTTTTTCTAATGAAGGCCTTATAGCACTAGTTTTGATAGAATTTTGTGCTTCGAGTATTTTTTTCCTGTTTTTCATATCTTATTTCTACACATGTTAAAAGTGTTTATAGGAAGGTCTGCAAAATCATTATCTTTAGAAAGAGATTTTTTTATTAGATTGTTTGTTCATCATAACTCCTCTTTAACTGGTTTTTGTTTTGTGCTTTTTGACAGCCATTGAAAGAGATTAGCTTATTAGGTTATTTGTCTGAAATAGCTACACTTAGAATTGGTTTCAATCTAGCCATTCTGTTTCTCTTTAAATATGTTTTGTTGGGATATAGAAATCTTCTACACACATCCAAATCTTCCTAGTGGTCAAGTAATCAGTTTGGATACTCAATTATTAGGAATCTCCTTACATTCTTCTGCCAAATTCTTATACAAATCAAGTCGTTTTGTCAGGTTGGAAGCTGACACTTTCAAAAGGAACCCTGTGAGAGAACCTTTAAATCATGAGTAGGGATTATCATTGATCGCCAACCACCCCCAATTAAAACCATAAAAATGGCCATTGTGCTCAAAGGTTGTTGTTCAATGACAGGTCAACAACGTTAAACAAAGCCTCGTAACAATTGAGGGAGCCCCCTCTTGTTCAAGGGCCATCTTGAACCTAAAGGATGGTTGAGTTGGTTTCCTAGCATAGTTTTTGTAGCCAAGGATTTCCTACAGGAAACATGTACAACATTTGGCACCGTTGACAGGGAGAAAAGTAGATATCTTTCTCCAGTGAACAATAAAGTTTAGATCTATTTCTTGCCGGTGAACAAGGAATAGACATTTGTATTGGTTGCATTATTTTCACCTGGGGACTCCACTTTGTCAGATGGAAATTCCACTGGATTACTGATCCCACTCTTGTTTTGAAATTTCAGCTACCTTTACTACTATGCCAGGTTTTTTGATACTTGCAGTAAGAAATATATGTATCTCCCTCTTAGCCTTAATCAGAAATCTAAAATGTCAGCAGAGGATGCAACTTTTAAAGGATACATGTGAGTATAGGTTTTCTATTGGAATTTATGTTCATATTGTATATATTCTTCATATTTTCAGCTGTTGGCAATGTGGGTTGTCAATAAATCCACTCCACACTTGGTTACATTGGAAAGAAGATTTCACCTAACAGTGTAATCTTTTCTAGTTCAGTTAGATGGAAGTATGGGGATTGGATAGATATTAAGAATTTCAGTATGCAGTAGATCAATGTGCTCATTGTTTAATGAATGGTGTGATTTGAAGAGTATATGATAGATCAGCTTATATTTTCAGTCTTTAGAATTTTTCAGTTTTCAGATTTGAAATAATATCCAGATTAGTGTTGGCATATGGTTGCATTTCACAGTTACAGGTTGCAGTCTGCACAAGCGGGTTATTCAAATGACAGGGTTGATCCAGGAGAGTTGGTTATGGAAGATGATGGTTGATGATTAGGTTTACAGTATGACTCCATGCCCGATGCTAAAGGGAACTGGTCTACTTGTTCTTTGCATCCCACAAGGGGAAGTGGTCCCCATTGGAGCCGATGTTGTAACATGATTAATTTTGATAATTTAAATTTGCTGATATACTAGGTTTTAGTAGCTTATAAATAATAAATGGGTTTTCAAGAGTACATGTTCCCTCAAAATCTAAATTTAAGCCTCATTAGCTAGTTGATTTAGTTAATCATGCATTTAAACATGATTAAATGATGTAATAAAGTAAATTCAAACATGGTTTAAAAACGGCTGAGAATATATTTTCAAAAAATGAAAGAAGTTTTTGTTTCTAACGTCCTCATGTACAAAAAGCTCTCTCAGATTTGTAACAAGTATTATGGTTTTGGATATACAAATGCATCTTTAAAGGCATGTTTTCTAGAAATTTCCAGTTTTAGTCACCTCTTTGCAGAGAATATTGTGACTAAAAAAAGATTAATATTTGGATGTTGGAAGAGGTTTTGGTTCATAATATTCCACAATACAAAAAATTATCTCACTTCTTGTACAGGTGTCAGCAGTTGGGAGATACACTCTCATCCTGTTTAGCCTATTTTTCCAACTCTGCAATGTCTTGTTTAAGCCACCTTTTTGCAGAAACTACTGTGGATAATCAGAGATGAATCTTGGGAAACTCGATGAGTTTTTTGTTCCTAAGATATTAAACTATACAAACCTCTCTCATTTTTCACATAGCTAGCACGGATTAAGATATTCAAAGGGATGACTGGACCCTATGTTTCAGAAATTCGGGAGGAAAAAGCTCAAAGAGAATTAGTGACTTGGAGGCCACCTCATCAAATATGAGTTGCAATCAAATTCAATTTCTATTCTTTATCAAAAGAAATCCTCAAGGATAGTACAAGAACTCTTCAAATATTTTTAGTTACATTTATTTGTGTTCTATTTTTGTAATACATTTTTCATATATTTGTAATAGCTCTTGATATTTTTATCAAAATATTTTGTGAGGAAATTGTATAAATACTTCATCAATTGAAGTAATATGGGTGATCTTTTGATGCCAAAACTCTTAACTCTGTAATAAAGCTTATGTTGTATTTTTTCTAATGAAAGCCTTACGACTCTAGTTTTGACAAAATTTTGTGCTTCGAGTATGTTTTTCCATTTTTTCATGTCTTATTTCTACACATGATAAAAGTGTTTATAGGAAGGTCTGCAAAATCATTATCTTTAGAAAGAGATATGTTTATTGGAATGTTTATTCATCATAACTCCTCTTTAACTGGTTTTTTGTTTTGTGCTTTCTCATAGCCATTAAAATAGATTAGCTTATTAGGCTATTTGTCTGAAATAGCTCCTCTTAGAATTAGTTTCAGTCTGGCCATTATGTTTCCCTTTAAATCTATTTTGTTGGGTTGTAGAAATCTTCTACATGCATCCAAATCTTCCTAGTGGTCAAGTAATCAGTCTGGATACTCAATTATTAGGAATCTCCTTACATTCTTCTGCCAAATTCTTATACAAATCAAGTCATTTTGACAGGCTAAAAGTTGAAACTTTCAAAAGGAACCCTGTGAGAGAGACTTTAAATCATGAGTAGGGATTATCATTGATCACCAACCACCCCCAATTAAAACCATAAATTTGGCCATTGTGCTTCAAAGGTTGTTGTTCAGTGACATGTGAACAACATTAAACAAAGCCTTGTAACAACTAAGGGAGCCCCCTCTGGTTCAAGGGCCAGCTTGAACCTAAAGGCTAGTTGAGTTGGTTTCCTGGTGTAGTTTTTGTAGCCAAGGACTGCCTACGAGAAATAGGTACAACATATATGATGAATACAAACTGAGGGATGCACACTTTTCATTTCCTTATATTCCCAAGCAAAAACATACAGGTGTTGCCTCAGCACATTGCATAATTTTTCTTCTTGCTCAACTGAGAGAGAGAGGTTTAAGTTTTGGATGGTATAATATCTACAACCTTAGCATGATATAGATTAGGTTCAATAGAGCACATATCAGTCCATGGGTTTCTCTAGCATTATTTCGTCAGCTCATTCAATGGAATGGCGGTGGGAGGTTGATTTTGTAAGATATGGTTAATAAGGTCATCTTCATCAAGTTGCCTCCCTCCTACAATAGTGTCTAGTGTAAAAAATGGGTAGAGGGATGTCTGATAAAACTCTTCCTCTTCCTCATCCTCTAACCACAAGTGCAAGTCATGCTCAATAGAAGGTTGAGTAGGAGGGTATAAAACAAGTCGTTTTGATAGATGCCCATTCTTGATGGTCATGTTCCTAGCCTTGCAACTAATGTAGGCATCAGAAATGGCCAACCAAGGTCTTCCTAGGATGAGAGGGTAACCATTAAAATAGATTTTGGGCTGGAGGACAAGGAAAATAGTGAGGTACTCCTAGGAGTTAATGGAGACCATCGCATCTTCAATAACTCCCTCAGGAGCCATTGTGGATCTATTTGCAAGCTACAACATTGTAGTGGTCTTTCTCAAGGCCCATTGGAGGTTGAGCTTGAGCATGGTTTCCTTGGTCATCACATTGATTGCAGCTGCAAGGTCAATCAAGGTATTAGGGACCATAATTATATCAATGTGAACATCTATCACTGGGCTACCAGGATCCAAGTACTTCAGGGATATTACCCTCCCAAGCATCAGATCAGACAACTACCCAACAACGTTGATAGTGGGGGTATCTCTTCTTCTTCTCCCAAACATTTTAAAGCACTCTTCCTTGATAATATTGTTGTAAATAGGAACATCTTTGATGGCCTGGAGAAGGGGTATCTTGACACACAAGTTCTTCAATTCTCCCATAAGTTCAGCCTCTTTCGGGGTGTGTTGTTTAGGGTGGACCAATCGTTCAGGATAGGGAGGTGCATTGGATTGAGGGGCATTATCTTCCTTCTCTTCTTAAATATATTCAAGTGGAGAAGGTGGGTGGGATCTAGAAATACCTTACCAAACCAAAGTTTAATCTCTTGGATTTCCACAACATAAGCAGGATAAGATGTCTCCCCATTGTAAACATGTCGAGTCTGCTTATTGTTCGGGTTCATATTAGGTTGGGTAGTAATTTGAGGTTTCTTAGGTGGGTTATGGTGTGGGAGTTGTGGTTGAGGTTGAGGGGAAGGCATTAAAGCATGAGGTTGGGTTGTTTAAGGCATCCAACCATTTGAGGAATTGTCCCATTGAGGAGATTGAGGTGGATATGGATGGAAATGAGGGTTAATACACTGAGGAGGATATTGAGGAGTATAAGGCCAAGGAGGGGGTATGGACCATGATGGATGAGTGGAAGGGTACCAAGGCTGGAAAGGTGAATTCTGATTTGGATTGTAAGGAGGGGAATGTGCACCTTGCACGCCCTGTTGTATGCTCGAGGGCCTTGGGGCCTCCTTTGGTTAATGAAGCAGAGTTGCTCTAAACTACTCTCTTTGCCTTGGTATACAACTTTCATGCTTGGTAGAGAGGGACATTTGTTTGTTTCATGTTTTTCCTCACAAACAAAGCATACTTATTAGTGGGCACTCATTTTTAGGATGTCTCTTAGTGCATCTAGGGAAAAATATAACGAGTGCCCTTTCTTCTTCCTCTTTCTTCCTTTTAATCTGCATAGTATCCATCTGTAGCGAAAAGGTATGCAACATTTCACTCTTGAAAACCTCCAACATACTCCATATCTCATGTTTGTTGGTTGATGCAGAGGGATATGAACTAACCAGGCCTTGACTAGACCTACCCTTTTCCCCAACAGCTCTAGAATGATTCCTGAATATTGTCTTGATGTCAACATAAGGAAGTTGGTAGATATCTCCTCCAAACAGCATGTTGAGAGTATCCATTACATCTTCCCTGATCCCTTAGATAAGTATTAGATTGAGTGACTTGGGGTCATGGGTATATTTAACACTACTATACTTGAGTTGGAATCTTTCCTCATAGTCCTCTAAAGATTCATCTAGTCCTAGGACCATCCTAAATATTTATTCCTTTTTTTTGGACCTACAATAATCCCTATACTTCTCATTAAAGGCTTGTTGCATTTAGGCCCAGGTAGTGATGTTACCTCCAAGTAAGCTCATAAAATAGCACAAGGCTACATATTTGAGGGTGGATGGAAACAACTTTACCTTTTTTTCATCAAAGGTATAGTCATAGGTCCTACAAAGAACAACAAATTCAAACATGAAGGTGTCAGGGTCCTCAGAGGTTAAGCCATGGAAGTGTGGAAGGGAAGCAAGGCTTATATTCTTCATTCTAGCCTCCCCATTGGTTTCACAAAGAGGAAAGAGCTCATTTTTTCTATTTTTAGCCATGGTTTGGGTAGGTGAGGTGGTCTCTTCTTCCCCTATTGGTTCCTAAAAAATTTAAGGTTGCTCACCTAGAGGGTTTTCTAACTCCCCTATAATCAGAGAGGGAAGTTCACAATAACCAAAGAATAATGATGGTTGGCTGCTTGAAGGGATGGGGATTTTTTTTAGGAATTTCCCTTGACTATCCCTACTCCTATGAGGCATGAAAGAACTAACTCTGTTTTTCTTTTTTAAGCTTTCAAATCAATAATACTGATGCAAAATAGAAAGAAGAAACAAGCAAATTTTAAGTATAAAAAACACCTACTTGAACATCTCCTTGACAACGGTACCAAAATGTGATATGCCCTGGTATTGCATCAAGGATGTTGTAACTCTCAAGACCTTCAACTTGAATTATCAACCTAGGGTTTGTACAAACTTAGAGGTGACAATACTATATGCAAAGTAGGTCAAGTTCTACTCATGTCACCCTTTATCATTGAATCAGATAAAGGTATGTAGATACCACTCCTTCTGCTAACTACAAAGAGAATTTCTGTGAAAAGACAAAAACCTACTCTAATTACAGGGAAATGAACATTATCCTAGTTGTAGAAATGAAAGGGATATTTATGAAATATGGAGACTAATTGTAACTATAGGAAGGAAGGAGACTACACTATTTCCATAAATGAACCATGCTACTATACTTGTAAACCAATCAAATCAATACTCTACTTGCAGAATGTAAATCATTAATCTAACTACAAATTGATTTGAAAGAGTAAATTTAGTCTACAACACATAACTAGGAAATCTAAGAGTGTAACTGAGTCTACCCTATTTGCATTGAAGAGTTTCCCTTCATACAATTGAGTGTAATATAGTTATAGCTTTAGAAACAGAGTCTTTACTCATTGCATAAGAGAATACTTGTTGTGTTTCAAATGTAAAAATCTGCTTCCTAATTCTATTTGTTGTCTTGTTCTTGCAATGGAGGAAGGAGGAGTCTAGAGTGGTCCTTGGGTTTCCCCAATCACGGATTCAAGGCCTGGAGGCCATTATTCAATCTCAAAATGCAAAAATCAAGAGCTTAGAGAAAATACGACTAAGCTTAGGTCATGCTACAATACTGATATAAGATGCTACAAGATACCATGTTTTGCTACAAGATTACCCTCTTTTGTTGTAGGATTGGGTCCAAGATATTTCTAGGGTTAATGAAGGTGTTTTGAAGGTGGTAGAAGGTGGATGAGGGTGGATGAAGGATGTGCGAGGCCTTTTTCCAAGCTTAGCACCCCTTAGAGGCCCATCTTGCACAAAATTCCATGCTCATAGTGTCCTTCATTGACTCTGAAAAGATGATCTCAGTGGCAGAATTTGAGAGCATTATGGGGTGTCCAGGAGGAGGATAGTAATGAAAAAGTGGATGTGGATGAATGTTCCAAACCCTGGAAGCCACTGGAAATCCCTACAGACTAATAATCAAGAAAATGCATCTAATGATCAACAACAAAACAAATCAAAGTGGAAAGGATGAGTTCAATTTTATTTCATCAAGAACTATTCTATGTTACAACATGCATCTAATTCATTTTCCAAGACATGATATTAACTTCTAAGATGAAAAAACCAAGCATGCAAGAAAATTACAATCCAAAGCCTAGTAAATTCTAAAGAAACACAAACACATATTGTTGGCTTATTGTTATAGACTCTTCAACCACACTTCCCACAAGAGAGGTGGTGATCAGACTTGCAACTACAATTGTTTCAATCTAACTTCTACCTAAACAAGGAAAGAAATACAAAAACTTGAACAAGAACAAAGGAAAAGTACATGAGAGGGACTAAAGCCTCTGGGTTGTGCGCTAACCCAAGGGTTTCATCTCACCTAAGCTAACTCAGTTGTGAACCGACAATGGAACTTTCATTAACATAAAATGGAGTTCAAATACATAATCTCAAAATGGAAATAACAATGTCAAGTACTTGAGCTTCAATAGCTCTTCATAGATCCAAAAATTCAAATCCTAATGAGCCCTTAGGCCTATTTATTTATACACAAAGTGACTAAGGAGCATCTCCCTTGAGAGGGGGATTGTTCCCCTCCACAATATTGTTGGGTTGTGTTATATTCTTTCCATGACTAGCCCACATAGTTAACCGGGGGTTAGAGGTGGGGAGGTCACAGGGGGTTTGAGGGGTACCCGTAACCCCACTTTATGGGGTGCAGGGAAATGCCCCGGAAAAATTTGGTTTTGGACCCTATGTTAGGTTGGGCGAACCCACCTATGGTTTTGTACATGATTTTCGCACATGTTTTTGGACGCGATGGTTTTCGATCCACAATTTTGGACGCGATGTTTTTAGGTCCATGGTATTGGATGCTTCGGCATGTATAAATATTTATTGTAACATTGAAAGGAATAGAATGAAAAATCAAGCTAGTAGTCCCGATTTTGGGATCCAGGGGAAATCTCTATGTATATGTGTGTTATGTGTTATGCTCTCGCATTGTTTATTTTCTGTGTTTTAGAATTTGTATGCAGATAATTTCCGTACAGAGTTAAAACCTACATTTGGTATCAGAGTTGTTTTGGCTTCAAGGGGACACCTTTGTTGCTGAGGGGTTTCGTTCAGGCCTGTGGTAGACCCTGTTCAGTGGGAGATCTGCGAGATCGATTCTGGTGGTGAAAGAAGATGGCGAGCAGTGGAAATGTAGAGATCGAGAAATTTAATGGTCAGAGTTTTGAGTTGTGGAAACTCAAGATGCAGGATCTGTTGGTGGATAAAGATCAGTTGATTGTGGTAGATCCGGGTACTAAACCAAAGTGAGTGTCCGATGAAGAATGGAAGAATTTGGATCCGAAGGCAAAGAGCACAATACGATTGTGTGTCTCAGATTCAGTATTGTTGAATGTATCAGGGGAAGCTATGTCGAAGGCTTTGTGGGACAAGTTAGGGACTTTGTATCAATCTAAGTCTCTGGTGAACAAACTATTCCCGCAGAAGAAGTTGTATAATCTGAGGATGAAAGATAGAGACTTAGTGACAGAGCATCTAAACGCATTTAATATTGTGTTAAGTTAGTTAGAATCTGTTGATATTAAAATTTCATATGAAGATAAGTGCATCAGTTTGTTGTGTTCTCTACCAGATTCATGGGATAGTCTGGTTATTGTAACAGATAGCAATGCAATTGCCTTGCAGTTTGATGAAATAGTCTCAACCTTGCTGACGAAGGAAATGAGATGGAAAAATATGGAGAGCCAGAATGGTGATGCCTTGTCTGTACGAGGACGATCCCAGAAAAGAAACAAAAATAAGCCATCGAGTGGGAGATATAAATCTAGAGGGAGATCTAAATCTCCAAGAAAACCTGTAAATATGGTGTGCTAGAAATGCGGAAAGGAAGGGCATTACAAAAGGGACTATAAATCTAAAGCTCCTGACAAAGGAAAGGGATCTAATGATTCTCCTTCTGCATAGGCGAAAACCACCTCAGATGAAGGTGGGGATGTGTACTTGGCTTCTTCAAGTACACATGTAGATCATGAGGCATGGTTGATTGACTTAGGTGCATCCTTTCACTTCACTCCCCATAGAGAGTGGTTCTGCGAGTATGAGAAATACGATGGTGGTGACGTCTTCTTAGGGGATGATAGGAAGGCTAGAATCATTGGTCGCAGAAAATTAAAGTTAAAGTTGCAAGGTGGAAGGGTTAGAAAACTTCCAAGTGTTTTGCATATTCCTGCATTGGCTAGAAATATGATTTCTGTAAGCAAGTTGGATGATGCAAGTGTAAAAAGTAGTGTTCGAGAAGGATACCTGTAGAATGGTTTGGGGAGCACTGGTATTGACGTGTGGAGTTTGAATTGGAACTCTGTACAAGCTGCAAGGTAGCACTGTTATTGATGGGTGCAAAAATTTTGTGGTTCCTGAAAGTGGAGCAGAAAATCTAGTGGTCTCTGGAGAAAAGACCATGTTGTGGCATCAAAGGCTTGGACATATTAGAGAGAAGGGCCTTCAAATACTTCATGGTAAAGGTATGGTAGAAGGTATGAGTAAAAACTCTCTGGACTTTGATTTCTGTGAAAATTGTGTATATTGGGAAGCAAAATCGGGTGAGTTTCCCTCTACTAGTAAGAGGGCGAAACAGATATTTAGAGCTTGTGCATAGTGATGTGGTTTGGATCTGTGAAGGTTCCATCACTGGGTAAGTCTATGTACTATGTATCATTTATAGATGACTTATCAAGGAATACATGGATATATTTCCTTAAGAAGAAATCTGAAGTCTTTGACATGTTTAAAGAATTTAAGGCTCTCGTGGAAAATCAAACAAAGAAGAAGATAAAGGTGATGAGGACAGATAATGGTGGAGAGTTTTGCAGCAAGGAATTTGAAGAATTCAGTAAGAAGTTTGGTATATCACAGCAAAAGACTACTCCATATACACCTCAGCAAAATGGATTTGCAGAAAGAATGAACAAGATGTTGATGGAAAGGGCAAGAAGAATGCTTAGTGGTGCCAGGTTAGGACAAGAATTATAGGCAGAGGTCATGGATACTGCATGTTACCTGGTCAACAGGTCACCTTCATCAGCATTGGAGGATAAGACTCCACAAGAGGTATGGACTAGTAAGAAACCCTCTCTTTCACATCTAAGGGTATTTGGATGTGATGCATATGTACATGTTCCAAAGGAGAAATGAACCAAGTTGGATAGTAAATCTGAAAAGTGCATTTTATTGGGTATAAGGATGGTTTAAAGGGTTATAAGCTTTGGAACCCAACAAAAGGTTGTGTACAACCAAGATGTGGTGTTCATAGAGGTGAAAGATGTTATTAAACATGAAGTCCAACCAAAGGAACCTAAGAAGATAGAGTTTGAGCTAAAGGAGGAAGAATCATACTCTACAGCAGAGGAGGAATCAGAATCTGAAGAGCCACAAACTCCTAGTGTGAGAAGATTAGTTCAAGAAAGAAGGCAACCAGAAAGGTATAGTTCATCTGCTTTCTGTACAAATTTTGCTTTATCTATTTATGATGATGATCCTAGAACTGTGAAGGAAGCAATAGATTCAGAGAATGGAAAACTTTGGAAAGAGGCCATGGTTGATGAAATGGCATCTTTGCACAAAAATGAGGCTCGGGATCTGGTGGAGTTGTCGGCTGGAAGGAAACCCATTGGCAGCAAATGGGTGTTCAAGAAGAAGACAAATGCAAAAGGAAAGGTGGAGAAATACAAAGCTCAGTTGGTAGCAAAAGGTTATTCCCAGGTGCCGGGAATTGATTTTAGTGATATTTTTTTCTCCTGTTGTCGAGGTAACTTCTATTAGATTACTTTTATCTGTTGTTGCTCCTTTTGATTTTGAGGTAGAACAGATGGATGTGAAGACAACATTTCTTCACGGGGATCTGGAAGAGGAGATCTACATGAAGCAACCTGAAGGTTTTGCTGTGGAGGGTAAGAAATAACTGGTATGCAAGTTAAAGAATTATTTGTATGGGTTAAAACAGTAACCAAGGATGTGGTATCAGAAATTTGATACATTTATACGGGGACTTGGCTTCACCAAAAGCAAAGCAGATCACTGTGTGTATTTTAAATTAATTGGTGGTTGTGTTATTTGTCTGTTCTTGTATGTGGATGATATGTTGCTGGTTGGAAATGACAAATAAATTATCCAGGATTTGAAGACCCAATTGTCCTCCAAATTCTACATGAAAGATCTTGGAGCTGCAAACTATATTTTGGGCATGGAAATTAAAAGAGATCGGGCAAAGAGGAAGCTCTAGTTAAACCAGAGGAAGTATGTTGAGACAATACTGCAGAGGTTTAATATGTAGGATAGTAAACTGGTGAAGGTTCCTATTCCTGTAGCTGTGAGGTTATCTGCTGAACAATGTCCCAAGACACAAGAAGAGGAAGAGGACATGTCCCGTGTTCCATATGCAAGTGCAGTTGGTAGCTTGATGTACGCCATGGTCTGTACTAGACCAGAAATTGCACATTTAGTGGGAGTATTGAGCAGGTTTATGTCAAAACCAGGAAAGGAGCACTGGACAACAGTGAAGCGGGTTTTCAGGTATTTGCGTGGCACTAGTGATTATGGTTTGTGCTACCAAGGAAGACCAGGATTAGATAGAGTGTTGGATATCCGTGTCTTTGTTGATGCAGACTGGGCTGGAGATCTGGATCAGAGAAGATCTACAAGTGGGTATGTGTTTAACCTATTTGGAGGTGCAGTCAGTTGGATGAGTAAGAAACAATCTGTAGTGGCACTATCAACTACAGAGGCAAAATACATGGCAGCCACTCATGCAAGCAAGGAAGCAGTTTGGTTGCATAGATTGTGTTCAAGTATGGGGTTAGTACAGGGAGCTATAAGGATAGACTGTGACAGTCAAAGTGAAATTTTCCTGGCAAAGAACCCTGCATATCATTCAAAGACAAAGCACATCGATGTTTAGTATCACTTTGTGAGGGATATGATAGAAGACAAAAAGGTGTTGCTGGTAACGGTGGACACTTTGAAGAATACTGCAGATGCATTGACAAAATATGTGAGCTCTGAGAAGTTCTCTTGGTGTAGAGAGACAATGGGTGTTTTAGGCTGGAAAAATGACTAAGCTCTGTTGTGGCCCCCTATGGAAAGAAAACAACAAGTGGGAGAATGTTGGGTTGTGTTATATTCTTTCCACAACTAGCCCACGTAGTTAACTGGGGGGTTAGACGGGGGGCGGAGCCCCCATTCATTGTGCCAATTGTGTTGTGAGGGGGAGGGGGTCACATGGGGTTTGAGGCGTACTTGTAACCCCTCTTTATGGGGTCTGGGGTAGCGCCCTGGAAAATTTCAGTTTTTGACCCTATGTTAGGATGGGCGGACCCACCTATGGTTTTATGCATGATTTTTGCATATGTTTTTGGACGCAATGGTTTTTGGTCCATGGTATTGGACGCGATGGTTTTCGGTCCATCGTATTGGATGCTTTGGCATCTATAAATATGTATTATAACATTGAAAGGAACATAATGAAAAATCAAGCTAGTAGTCCCGGTTTTGGGATCCAGGGGAAAATCTCTGTGTATATGTGTTTTATGTGTTATGCTCTCGCATTGTTTATTTTCTGTGTTTTAGAATTCGTATGTAGGTAATTTCTGTACGCGGTTAAAACTTATAGATAGGGGGTCTCATTACAAGCCAGCCTACCATGATCATAAGGAAGGAGCAAAGTGACATTCCCACTATGGCCACCACACCAGGGATATGATCCAATGGATGCATCAAGAAACAAAGTCCTTGGAACAGGAGGTCTCATTACGAGCTGGCCTGACCACTTTCACTACTTCCCAGTGAATGGCAATGTGTTCATTTGGTTACCATGCCAACAAATTGGTCTCTACTATGGACATCATAATGCACTTCCCCAATTATACATAAATGAACTTGGCTCCCATGGGTTAGAAAGAAACTCTGTCGAGGCTATGGATGCCTGCAGGCAACAGAAGCTCTCCTTATGGTATTAAAGTTCTATTTTCTACATCAATAATTATTACAATGCCCTCTTCTTATTTTTCTATTTTCTTCTATAGAGAGATTATTTCCCTAGCTTACCTTGAATATTTATGCATAAGTTAATCTTTTAAAATCAATCACAACATTTTCAAGTGGAATAACGATGGTAAGGTATCATCTCCTGCATATGATTTCCTTTTTATTTATCGCATCACCTTGACATCTTATTACTTATTAATATTTCTCGTTACACACCTTGTTTTCATTACTCCAATATCCCTTTATGATCCTTTCATTAATATACGTACCCTGCTGCTTTTATTACCCAATCCATCACCCCTGTACTTCACTGCCAGCACATCATATTTTCATCCATTCGGTCGTAGGCGACCTATCATTTCGAGCGAGGACCTCCAGTATACTCATGCATGTGTTGTCATATTTTCATTTGATTTTGTAGAATAATACGACATCCCATAATCATAGAGCGTGCGGTATTATAAGAGTCCTCGATTTAACGGTATTTATGTTTATAAAACATCACCTGATAGAGCCATTACAACCATTTTTTGTTCCATCTCTCGGCTCTTCTCGTTGCTGTGATTTCTCCACTACACTAATCGTTTGCAGAAGAGGGAAGAACTCAAGCATCATGGGCGGAAAAACAGTGCGCCAAGAACCTTTAACACTGGCTGTCTCCGATGAAGCTAGGGAAATTCTAGCTCACATAGGATGGACAACATATTTTACAAGATTTCAACCCCCTAATGAGGAAATTGCCATTGAATTTTTACAACATCTACAAAATGGAAAATCCTTGGTGAGAGGTGGACAAATCACCATAACTAATGTTGTGATAGCAGAAGTTTTTGGGTTGCCAACAGAAGGACCAGTATGGGTTGACAAGTGATTAAGGCTGCATGACGCTATGGAGATTTTTAGGGATGAAGGACAAGAGCTAATCAAGAAGGGTAAAGGCATTCGACCATGTTCTCTCGGAGAGCCATGGGGAGAATTGCCACAAATTGTCTAGAACTATATTACCTGTAATGGGCGTAGAGACGTGGTAAGGCCATGACAACTCAAACTTTTAGCTGTTTTAAAACAAAAATGCTCTACTAATTTGCCTGCACTATTGAATTCATTATTGCATGACACTGCCAAGAGGCTCAGACAGTCTCAACATCTAGAAACAATAGTTAGCCACCATTGTCTAATCAGGTTAATAGTTAGTCACAACCTTGCTCAACAACAATCAATCTGGGATGATCTCATATCTGCCCTCGAAAGAGGTGAAAACCTGCTAGCACCTAACCCCGTTCCACAAAGAAAAAGGACTTCCCTTTCAGGAAGAAGATCTGACAAATGCAGACGATCTACAAGGTTGAATTCAGAGCAGGGAACGTTTGAAAATCCTTAAGGCATCACTAGTCAACCCATTGAATTATGTAGCCCGGTAAATGTACAAGACTTGTAACTAGAGTTAGGAGGACAAGATAACCCATAACTAGAACCTGAGGAAGGAGTAGGGCATCCTGACGACAAACGAAGAAATGAAGTGGGGCCTCCTCCAACACCAAATACGAGTTCTCATGATGATCTTTTGCACAATTTCAAGGCAGGGATGGCCTAGGCCTTGGCCAACATGAACATCTACATGTAGCCTAAAGAACTGCTTAATCCTAACTTAGGAGAAACCCAATCTCCAAGGAATTCTGGCTATACCAGAATTCTCTCTTCCTCAAAAGATACAAACCGTGAAGCAGAAATGGATACAAAGGCTATTTAGGAATTAGAGAACCAATCTGGTGACACACTCCCAGTGGAAAACTATCATGAAGGTCTAGACACATAAAACATAGGCCAAGAAGAGGAAGTAAAAATAGAGGTTATTCGAGAGTCTGATAATCAATCTAGAGACACGCTCTTATTGGAACAAAGCTAGGGCGAACAACTGGGCTCTTTAGAGACAGAAGCTATTAATGAGACTATTAGTAGACCAGTTACTTATTAGAAAAGGCACAGAGCGAGAATGAAATTGAAGAAGCTAAGAAAAGAACACTAGAAGCTTCGTAAGACGGTAAAGAGGATCCAACGAAAAATAAAAGAAATAAAAATGGGAAAGGTTCCAAACAATACCCCTGGGGCAGTAAATGTGGCCATGCAAACGAAATTATGTGAAGATAGGGCTACAGGAACTCAAACTGAGCTCATACCTACTCAAACAATTGTCACTCAAGAAGGACCGCATGCAGATTTAGTAGATGGAGGTTTGGACCTCCCATAATAAAGAAGTAAAGACAGAAGATATCCCCTCTTATAGCATAGGCACTCCGACGAACATACAAGGAAAAGACATTATGACGCACCATGACCCCATTCTACTAAATCTTCAGGAGGGATTGGCACAAGCCCAACTTGAGTTGGAATGATTTGAACAAGAGACTGTTTCCCAATAGAAATATCAAGAGCTGTAGAAACAACTTTGGGAACTGACTATAACAGAGAATGCGACTTTTGAAAGGTGTAGAAAGGTAGAAGAAAAAATGGAGAAGACCAAGTGCAAGCTAGATAGAGTCATAAGTCAGACAAACACCATCTGCTCACTTTATTTGGATGTCCTGACATGGAGGGCTCTCGCCACCAATTATGACTTGTTTCTATTAGAACGGTACCCGTTATTGAAAATCAAAGCCGTAAGAGCTGGTAAATCAATTGAATCTAGGACAATTGAAGATTTTATAAATTGCTGCAAGCAACATGGTGTAAAGGCCCAAAGGCTTCTTTGTGAGTTTTATCTTCACAATTTCATATTAGAAAACGAGGTGGAAAAGAACCCTAACCATTTTGTAGGAGATGTTCAATTCCAGGCTTTTATTTCGTTTACAGTTAACCAACTCAAATGGTTTAAAGCTTATAATGCATTTCAAAGATAGGAACATGGATTGGATCTTTGGGTGAGAAGTGAACCTAAACACCCCTTACAAATGTTTGCCAACCATAAGAGTTCGATGAAACAAGAAGGGGTGATTAAAAATTTAGGGCCCATACATAAGGAGATTGTGCAAAAAGGAATATCATATTTCCTCTCCATTCAAGAAAGATCTCTGACTGCATCTAAGCTTAGATGGACAATCTCAACTAATAACGTGAAAGATAGGGAACCATTTAATTACAGAAATTTTAAAGCTACTACGACCCGTATGGTCACCTACAATAATCTTATTTTGAGAGAAGGACCTTATTGGTTAGGATGTTGGTTTCAGAGTCCCATTATTTGGTATCCCCCTGAAGGATATCGAGCTGGATACGAATTACCTGAAGGACAGGATGGGCCCACCTTTGTGCCCCTAGCTCAACATCATGGTTTTAGACCAATTTTTGACGCTTTCCTCCAGCCTACTCTTTAATTGTACTGCATAAGAACTATTTACTTTTCATGAGGACATGTAAGCAGGGGAGTATGTTGAGTTACATAATGGGTATGTATTTACTCTTAATTCCATCACCTTTTTCCTCTTTTCTTATCTTTTTCATATCTTGATACACTAACATATTGATGGATTATGATAAGTAACGAATGAAATACTCTCGATTAAGATTTAGCCACCATAACTAACTCTTATTCCTTTTTATGCAGAGAAATGATGAAAGGAACAGTTGGTGTTCCCTAGAGATGGAACAACATAAACCAATAAAGGAAGAATAAGGTGCATCAGTTGCGTCTAGGTAAGAGGATGAATTAGGAGAATCAACGCTAAATATGAAGGGTGTCGGAGGATATCATTCAGTTGTGGATCACATTTATCTTTTACCTCTTTCTGACTATAAAAGTAAAAACTGTAGGAGGAAAGGGGATCGACCTTCTTTTCATTTCAAATTGTAATTTTAAAGTATAGACTCTTTCTTTGGAGGAACACGACCATATTGTAATGAGAATTGAGTTCAATGGTTAATATATAATTTATGTCAATTGTTGTTCATTCATATTCTCTGAAGTAGCTCAACAATATTCACTGGTGGCTAAGGGCCCAACCTCTAGTGGATCAAACTGCTATGCTTTGTGTTATATCTTTCTAACTCAAGCAAGTTTGATTGGTTTGATGCTTTTCCCATTTTTTGTGAGTGTATCTTGTTTACTATTTATCGATTTCCTATATTGAAGTTAGTACATTTTCTTTACATGATTCGCAGTATTATCATTTGACTCTATTTATGCTTATTGTAGATTAAATTAATTAGTAGTTAAGATAGTGAACCTTGTTGATTACAATAAGAGTGTGGTTAGTATCTAATCAACTGAAAGAGTTTGGTTACCGCTACTGAACTCTCGGTTGACATCATTTCCATTTGAATTTCCGGTTTGAGATCTGATTACGGTTTCAGTTGAACATTAAGTCTTGATGTAATATTTCCAGTAACAGTTGTAGTCTTTGAGTTGTATAATGCATCCACTTACTCTTGTATCAAAGTTTTATATTTCATTTTAAAGAAACATTACTCTATGGATTCATAGCATGCACATATTTTATACACTCTTGGAATAAAAGGACTTGCGTGGGTTGATGATTAATGTGAAGTAATTAGAAGTTTTAAAAGACACATTTTAGCACCCAACAACTGCATGTTTGCTACAAGAAGAGATTTTGAAGTTTGAAGGTTTGTGTATGGACTATAATTTTTCTCATGGGTTTAAAACATTTTATTTACCATTCCATGCCATCCTAGTACCCTAATCATGTCAGATGATGGCTAGAAATAGTGTAAGTTTGGAGCGTTGCACTTCTATGCTGTGCTTTCACACAGTCACCGTATTTTCACCATATCTCTTAAACCCTGCCCCTATTTTCCATGGTTTTTTACACTAGATTCATGGGGGTGAGATGAATAAGATCACTTAATTTCACGTAAAAATGCTTCATGATTTTCGAGAAATGAGACACCGTCATATACACCCATTTTTGGATCTTCTCGAGGCCCATGAGTTGAATTTGGCTCAAAATTTGTATGGAGAAGGGTTATAATAATATCAGCATTCTATTCGAACATTAGCTCAATTCGGCTTACCATTTAGGAGATATTAAAAAAATACAGTCGATGTGCTTTTGGAAAGTTGCTGCACTTTTTGACAATTTCACCTCAAGATTAATTCCTAGCCAAATGGAGATGAATTTTGAAAAATTAAAAGAAATTTTGGTTAAGAATGAGGCAAATATCATAAACCTCCTTCATTTTCTTCACAGGTGTCATATATGGGAAGATTTGAATAAATATTTACAACCTATTTTTCAAATTTTGTTATTTCTTGTTTTAGTCATGCTTTTTGGATGCAGATTCCAAGAAGATGGAGAGGAATTTGAGAAAAATGAGAGAGTTTATTCCAATAACAAGCTCATATAAGAAAAAGTCCTTCCATTTTGTAATAGTTGTAATGGTTCAAGAGACACGAGTTTTTCTTTGACCCCTATTTTCCAGAAATTCGGTCCCTATTCCTAGCGGACAATTTCAAATTTAATGTAATTGATTCTATCTTTGGGGAAATGGTTGAGATCGACCCCCTGAGTCAAGGGATGAGCTAATTGTATATATTTTCATGAGTTTCAGTGTGAAAAAGGTGGGTTGTTGGTCATATTGGAGAGAAAAATATTTTGTGTGCATGATATTTTCTGAATATTTTTGCCACTGAATGAAAAACAGAAGGTGATTTGCAGGGATTCTTGTGTCAGATCTTGATGGTGTTCTGCTTCTTTTATGTTGTAAGTTTTTCTTATGTTTTTACATCTCTTGAATGTATTTCTTCATGCTTGGAAGAACCAGATGTTTAGCTCAGAATTCATCTAAAAGGTGCTATGATTTAGTTTTATCAAGTGATCTATGTTTTCTTCTCAAAAAGCATTCAAAATTTGTCTACAATTTGATACTCTTTGTGTTGTTTCCATCTTTTCTCATGCTCACCTTCCTACAACAAATTAATTCCATCACCAAGACTGCACACCTTTCCCCTATGGAAAAACCCTTTCTCTCTTTATCTTATCACTGGAAAAATAATAAATTTTGGCATGACTCCAAGCCCAATGGATCTATCTCATTTCTTACCAGCAAATATTTGAAAATCATATCTTATTGAGCACTATACCTAACCTAATATCAGATTAGTTGAACAAGCTAAGTGAGAGAGCCCTCTCCAAGGCCAGAAGGGCTAGATTCTAGCCTAAAAGTGGCTTGTGGTTACCTCTGAATTTCTCTCCCCATCCTAGGGAAATTACAAAATGATAACATTGGGCAAGGTGCCAACCTTAGCTTGGGCATGCCCTGGGTTGCGAAACTTCACATTCTGGGTAAGTGCGTTGGGCTAGGCCAATGACTACCATTCTTTGTTCTTGGACAGTGCGTGAGTTTGGTCATGGCTAGCCCCTTTCTAAAATTGTTGTAGCATTACTTTGAAGTTTCATAGAAATAAAGGGGAGATGTGTTTTGGGAGTTTCCCCCTCTCGTCGCACATATTGTGTTCATATTGTTCTTTACAATATCGTAGATTGTTAATGAAGTTTTATTTCTCTTCTTGTATTAAAATTACGATATCACATAATTGTATAACTATTGAATGAAGTAATTGAATAAAGAAGATTGAATTGGAAAATTGACTAAGTGTTGAAGTGAAAAAAGTTAGGCGTAGTCTGGGTTAGAGTAGTTAATTGTGATGAAATATCACCAGTATCACACATTGCCCATGGTGATCTTAAGGCATCAAAGTGTAGTGCCGTGAAACTACCCATCAATATTTATGCAAGTCTTTGCCCCTTAGTAGGCAATTAATTTTTAAGTTTCATATATTAATTTGCAATTTTTTTGAAAGTATAATTTCCACTTAAATGACAGGGACTAATAATAACAAAATACAATATTATTAACCATTTTATAATTAAAATGTAAATTATTTTATAATATTTAATTTACTCTTATAATAAATATTATTAATTAACAAGTTCAAAATTAATAGATATAGTTACTCTTAACTGTTTAAAATTTTAGTACTCCAATAAAATAATTTTATTTCATAAATAAAACAGTGGATAAACTCCATTGATAATTAAGTGAAAATTGATTCAAACTATATGAAATTTTTATATATATATATATATATATATTAAATATATATAATATATATAATATATATATATAAAAAAAGTTATAGACTTAAAAAATATAAATATAAATTCAGTTAATTATTTAAAAAAAATCATTATTTATATTCTAGATATTTATTGTTTATTACAAAATTCATGCTCATGAAAAATGAAATAGAATTTTAGCAAAAAAATTAAATTATGCTAAAAAGAAGACTATATAATTTTACTTAATATAAAAATTAAATTAAATTATGCTAAAAAAATTATATAATTTTACTTAATATCAGTAAGAAATTATTAATAATAAATTAAAATAGTTATAAATTCAAACAACAAATAACTATGTAAAATACCTCCATTTTCTATATATAATATATTCAACTTATCTTTTACATATATAACCACCCTTTAAAATATATCTATTATTATTATTGTCATTGGCTAGGATTGTATTCTCCACTATCTCAATTTACAAATCAGTAAAATATAACTTATAGTAGCTGCAGAATTAAGGCTAGAAAAATTTATAGAAAACAAAAAAGAATATAAGGTTTATTTACAGGAGTATGGTGCTGAAAAGCTATAAATTCTTAAATTATATAATTTAACTTATAGTAATGAAATAAATATTATTTGTACATATATACAATGATATTATAGTAGGGTGAATTTGTTATCCCATTGTGAAGCCAGGGAGAATTTACATATAATTAACCTTTATTTCATTACTATAGGTTACACCATATAGTTTAAGAATTTATGAAGTTTTCGCACCATACTCGTGTAAACATACTTTATATTCTTTTTGTTTCCTTTAATTTTGTCCCGGCTTAATTTCCTATTGTGATTAATAATATCATTATCTTTTTTGTTAAAAGGTTTAATTGACCCCACATATTCAATATTATTCTTTATTTTTTTTTATTAATTAGGGTATATATCTATATCTATATATATATATAATCTTATTTTTTAACATAACATTAACTGAAAACATCTCTATCATATACTGAGTTTTAGAGTGCTTTTTAATAAAAACAAAAGTTAAAAACCCTATTCCAAAATAAACATGCGCTTTAAAGTGCTTTTTAATAAAAACAAAAGTTAAAAACCCTATTCCAAAATAAACATGCCTATAGTATAATTATGTCTACTTTTAAAAAAAATTGGTTTTTTACTGAAGGCTGGTTTTTCTATAGGGGCTGCACCCCTTCGTGAGTACACTTTTATTGTTTCAAGGTTTACTTCATAATTAGAGTGCTTTTTAATAAAAACAAAATTTAAAAACCTTATTCCAAAATAAACATGCCTATAGTATAATTATGTCTACCTTTAAAAAAAAATTGGTTTTTCTACTGATGGCTGGTTTTTTCTATAGAGGGCCGCACCCCTTCGTGAGTACACTTTTATTGTTTCAAGGTTTACTTCATAATTTTCTATTAAGATGTCACTTGAAATTTCATTTTCATTATTATTAAAATGATTCCCCAACATAGTGATGTGTGATTTAATAGTAACTCTACTTGGAGAAAGCTCAAGAGGCCACGGTTCAAATTTCATTGTATATAGTGTCCTGCTATGGTTGGAAAAAAGAAAAAGTAATTTCCCAATTTTAATAGTGGGGCCACTTAGTTTTGGACCAGATGATGTTGTCTACATTCTTGGCATGGCCGGAGGAAGCCGTGGAAATTCTGAGTTCAGTGGACGTCGCTGCGTAGTTGAAGGCGCACAAACATCACTGCTAGTACTTCACTCTGAATCTGTTGTGGGGAAGTTTGCATGTGGCAATGAATTAGAACCTAATTTTCTCATCGTATTATTTTAGACTTTGACAGTTGATTACTACTTCTGACTATCTCTAAATTCAGAGAAACGAAGAACGGAAGACGACTTCCAGGGTTTTAGAGAATTTACAGATCAGTGGGCCTTCAATTTTAAGAATCAAATAAAAATGCCCAGCTTATTGCCGGCTTTCCTTCTCCTAATTCTTTTGAAATTGCTTCTGCCACTTGCGCCCACACAGCCGTTGTTGCCATGACACATGCTACTGATTTTTCTGCTTCTCAAATGGAAATCAAATTCTCCTCTTCAAAAATTTGCAGGGTAATCAAACGATGAATCATTCAGATGTGTGATGTATCAAAACATTGATTTCGAAAAAGAAATACAATTTAATCCTTTCTCGACAGAGAGTGACAGGAGTACGAATTTGGCTTGTCCCGGTAATAGATTTATTCAATTTTGTCTATATTTTGATAATGATGGATTTTTAAAATTACACATTTGAGTTATGCAATTTTTTCTCAGAAGGAAAAAACATTATCCTTTCATTAATATAAAAAGAAATACAATATTTTGTGATATAATTTAGAGTTTTCATCATTTTTCTGAATGAGTTTATAGTTCCTGCACTTCATTAATATTCCCATTCTATACATCTATGCTTTTTGCATCCCTAGTTGTTTTGTTCATCCAAAAAGTTACATCATTGTTGTTACATTGATTTTCATTTGTGGTAGGGTTTTTCAAAGAGAATATATATTCGGCGTTATATATATGTAATGTGATTAAGTAAAATTCAGGGAAAATTTTAAGAACCCCTTAAATTTACATGTATAATAAATGGGCAAACCTTCATGGTATATAGGAAAAATCGAAGGCGATTTTATCAATAATATGATATGTATATATAATTTTTTGGCGAATTCTCACCACGCATGGCGAATATTTTACTCAATTATAAAATCTTGTGTTTATTGAATACACAAATGAAATCATTGCATTTCTTTAAAATATCTTTTGAAATCAAAATTACCGAAATTACATATCGATAATCTAGTGGTGTAAGATAAAATTCACCCGTGCCATTCACAGAAAGCATGAGAAAAAACCTAATACTATATATAAAACCAAGAAAAATTCAAATTCATCACTTCTAGGGACCTCATAACCACCCTGCCAATACAAAAGTATGTTCCTGTTTTCAATTAGAAAAATTACCCAAATTACGTTTGCTCCAGCATATGTTGGAAGTTATAGAAGGATGACTAGTGAAATCAATCCATTCCTTTTAACCCTGGATTTGTTTCAGTTTAAAACAGAAGTATACAAATATACTTGTCCAATGTCTATGCTTTAACCATTCACCTTAAGATGTTTTTACAATATAATTTCCTAAGCCTATTTAATATCTTCATTTTCATAAAAACCAACCTATATCCATCTTAACTCCACATCTACCACTCTTAAGGGGATGAAATCGATTTATCCCTCTAAGCACTTGGTAGACCTAGAATAGACCCAGAATTAAGATGGATCTAAGATAGAATTTCCGCTTTAAATAGTCTATGCTCACATGAATACCATGGGTCAATACCATGTGCCATTTTAATTTTTATTAATAAAATAATTAGGGTTTAATGATTTTTTTTGCATGGTATTGATATAAAAAATAACAATGTTTATTTGTTTCCATACCTCTCGTTTATTTATAGTTTTATTATTACATACCATCATTATACCAAGGTGAACTTTTGGAGTAATATAAAAATGTTTTATTTGTTTACATAATCTCGCTTATTTTATATTTATTAATTTACCATACCTTTCTTTTTATATGGGTTGGCCCCTAAGGATTCACTTAAATAAAACCTCTTCCTTGAGCCTTCATAAATAGAACGAGGGTTATGGACTAAATATAAAAAGAGGTTTTATTTATTTACCATGCGTCTAGTTTATTTATATTTTTATTTATTTACCATACTTTTTGAGTAAGTATAAAAAGACGTTTTATTTATTTACCATACCTCCACTTTACTTATATTTAGTTTATTTATATTTTTATTTATTTACCATACTTTTTGAGTAAGTATAAAAAGACGTTTTATTTATTTACCATACCTCCACTTTACTTATATTTTTATTTGTTTACACCCTTGTATGTATATAAGGTGACTTATGGAGTAAATATAAAAAATACTTTATTTATTTACCATACTTCTCATTTATTTATATTTTTATTAATTTACCATACCTCTTTTATAAATATGGTATTTGGCCCATAGGATTCACTTAAATAAAACATATTCTTCAAAATGGGCAAATGGATTCACTTAAATAAAACCTATTCTTGAAAATGGGCGAATGGAAGGTTGTAAATCCTAATTTCAAGGGCTAAATTTACCTTTTTTACCCTCTCCCTTCAAATAAGGTGGGCTATTTGAGGTGATTTGTAAAAATGTACTATGATACAAAATATTCGCCCACTAAAAATTTAAAACCCCTTAATTTCGCCAAAGGGCGAACATTCGCCCATAAAATTTTCTATGATGGTATTTGTTCTTTTCCACCCAACTATGTGTTTAAATAAATTAAAAGGCTTTGTTTATTCAATATCTTGAGGAAAAAAACTTAAACATGAAGATAATAGAAAGATAAATTATTGAGCTTATTCCAATTGTAGATTTTGTAAATATCTCATAATTTGAAGGATAGCAACTAGGTAGATTATTTGACTTTGTTTTTGTGGTTCATGAGATTTTGGGATAGTAGCAAGGTGCATTTTGGCAATATTTACACTTGTGTTTTTCACTTTGGCCCAATTTCCCTCAAAAATAAAAATAAAATTTAGTGTTGATGCAACGTTGTGCTAAGAGAGATGCACAAAGGCTTAGGCTTGGAAAAGAATTGTGGAGACATTTAATTGGAATTCCAAATTTCATATCAAAGAGCAGAGTTGGTATTACAAAGAAGAAATGGCTGAGAGTAGCAATACCTAAATATAAAGAGAAAGAAATAATGTCCATATAGTTGAATATTTTCTCTGGGGCCTAATATAGGGGTTAATGGGTCTCTCAAGATTGGAAGAATGCCTTCCATAAAATGAGATCCTTTTTTAGTCAGAATGTTATTTAGTGAAGGAGACATAAGGTTACAGTCTCGTTTCAACAAAGGGGAAGACCAATTGATAAATGGATTCAACAAAGGATTCCATTGTAATTTCATTTGGAAGATCCTCCTTATTAACATCACCACCATAACCACATAAGGCCTTAAGGTTAGTTCCCATAAAGTCATTGCAAGCCCAATAAATAAGCCCATCGTGTATTTCAAGTAGATTATCATCCTCCACTAGGGCCCCATATTCTTTGTAGTGAAAGCATCTTCAAATACCTCTTTTCTCCTTGCTTCAGTAAGGGCCACATACTTCATTCCTTCTTGAGGTACCACCTCATTTGGTGCTCTATAGAAAGTGGTGAAAGGTGGTAACCCTGATCTATCTGGAATGGGAGCAGGGAACACCTCAAAAGTGGCCGCTCTCGAGTCTTTGTCTGCTGTCGAAACTGCCTACACCTCCATCGAAGAGTGCATGTTTTCCATCTTTTATCGTGTAGGTATGTTCTCATGATCTGCTACCCCTCACTACTTGTTTCCCTTTAGCTAAGCCATTATAAACTTATGATTGTATTTCCAGGGGTTATCTAGGGGGAACTTCATGGCCTCAAGGATCTTGGCAACTTATTCAGCTCTTTTTTGATTGAAAAAAGCATACCCCCATTGCAATAGGGTATATTATCTCACTCTTCTTGTCAGATGTGGCCCACCTTTGGGGTCTTTGTCTACTGCCAAAACTGCTTACACCTCCATCTAAGAGTGCATATCTCCTCTTCATCAAAATAATTTCTTTGTATTCCTACTTCTACTCAATTGTGGGAGGGGCGAAAGTATATTGTAAGTCCTCTTTTATTGTAGTAGGGGCATTGGGATTAGTCCCTAGCCCAAGCCCCTTTGTCCTCTTCCTCATTGAAGGAGGCTTTGTTGGTCCTTGCTCCTCTTTAACCAAACCTCCTGTCAAAATTGTTTTTTTCTTTTGGGGTACACCTCCTCAATGGTTTGGAACTAAATTTGGATAGTTCGAAGAGGAAGAGGCTAGTCCTGGACTGCCAATTGTTATTTATCCATTTGTTTTTTCCAGGTTCTAGCAATGTTGGCAGTCTGTTCCTCTTCCTGCTCTTATTGGGCATGGACCTGGTCATAAAGTAGTTCTTAGAACTATTGGTTTTATGGGAGGCTACCATAGGATTCCTTTTATGTTTTCAAGTAGATTATCATCCTCCACCAACCCTCCATATTGTTCTTTGTAGTGAAAGAATCGTCAATTACCTCTTTCCTCTTTACTTCAGTAAGGGCCACAAACTTCATTCCTTCTCGAGGTACCACCTCACTTAGTGCTCAGTAGAAAGTGTTGAAAGGTGGTACCCCTGATATGTCTCGGAAGGGAGCATGGAACACCTCAGATGTGACCACTTCAGGGTCTTTTTCTACTGCCAAAACTGTCTACACCTCCATCCAAGAGTGCATGCTTTCCAATTTTTCTTGTGTAGCTCTTCTCTCATGATCTGCTACCCGTGGCTACTTATTTCCCTTTAGGTAAGCCATTATAAACTTACGATCATAATTATCAAATCAGCAACACTCTTTGATCTGAAATCACCCATAAATGACCTCAGTGAATTAATGAAGGTATTACAGACTCATGTGCTATGATGTGCCTATGTTATTTTATGCAACAGATTCATAAGATTGCAAAATACATAGACATTGAAACAGTAAGAGAAACATAGTAAGAAAACACATAAAACACAACATGCTTAATAAGGAGTTCACCCAATCCTCTTGGGCTACGTCTCATGGTCCAGCCTTCAGTGGTGGTCTTTCTATTGTGTCTTAAAGCAGAGCTTTTACAATAAGGAGCTCAACTTGAATCTCACTTTAATAGATGATGATCAGTGGGATTGTACTTGGATTCCCCAAGTCTCTAGAGTACACAGACTCCCCTTATTGGATCTCGACCTCAACTGGTCTCAGTGGGGTGAGTCCCATTTGGTACTCAATACATGACAGGTATACATAGAAGAGTTGCTTGAACCTCTCAAGCCTTCTCTGGTGTTCAAAGATTATTAGACTCTCTCTATCTATGTCTGCTCGATGATACCTTTGCTCTGTAGGTGAGCTCGGCTTCTCTGTTCTCTGTAATTCACTTCTTTCTTGCCTCTTGGCTTTTTGCTTCTCTTTCTCTATCTACCTTTACTCTTTGTCTATTTGTGGCTTAAAGCCAATCTACTCCATGACTGTTCATTTCTGCTTCCCTGCTCTCTGGATCTCCTGCCTTTGTCCGCTGGAATTCCCCTGCTATGCGTCATCATCACTGTGTAATGCTTCAGAGAGAGGTGGCCACTTGTTTCCTCACGAACTGAGATTTAGTTCTCTTTCAATGGTCATTATTTCCATTGCTCGAAGATTTCCCCCGAAACTAATTCCTCTGCCAACTCATAGGTCATCTCAGACCTCAAATCTCATATGACTGAGCTTATGTCCGTATTGAATCTGGTCAACCATTGCATCATTTCTCCGTCATTGATCTGGAGCCTCCAGATCTTATGGTCTTCATCAATATTGCGGGGGTAAGTAGCTTGACCTTTACTCGCGCGATGTGAGAAGTTTTCTCT